>JAAGAY010143904.1:0-11137 GCA_011801015.1 Ardeotis arabs | reverse complement strand
AAAAAAAAAAAAAAAAGAGTGAGGAATAGCAAAGAAAGAGGTATACCAGAAACACAAAAAAGGCCATTTTACAGTAAGCAATAATGACATCCACAAGCAAATAAAACAGAACAACATCTGTGATAGCTGCAGGAAAAAAAAAACAAACTCACAAACCCAGGTAATAAAACAAGCAAACAAAAAAAAAAAAAACCCCCCTCCGTCAGAACAGGAACCTCTTATTGCTGGGTTCTTTCCAAAGAATCTCCACAAGCAGTGTAGAAAAAAGAAAGAAAGTGAAATAAGACCAGTCTAATGTTCAGCATTACTGGAAGAGAGAAGAGACCTATCAAGAATATTCTTAAATAAAGGTGGTTGCATATTTTACCTCACATGCCTTTCATTATCTCTTTATAGTTAATAGTTCCTCCAAAATTCTGACAGATTAACTTTGTTTATTCTTTATTTAGTTGTTTTTGAGGTTATGGATTTCTCTACTGGATATCTCATGTGGAAAGCTATATGCATTTAGATTGTAAATGACTTGCCACCATTGTAAAATAGTATTTACCTATATTTAGTGTTTCCCAAACAGCTTCCTTTATTAGGACATGTAACTGTAGCTGCTGTTTCAAATAGAAGAAAACTCAAAAATGTCTCCAGTTAATTTCTTACTGGATGCTAGCATAGTTTGCTTTTAAAAAAACTGTTTAACAAACCTTAATGCTATGGCCAAACTGTAGCAGACAAACAGCTAGCTGATGACTTTGGTTTATTTGCATCCATCTCCCTCCTGGACTAATACCATCTACTTTTGCATTTCCTCGTCAAGTCAGCTGAACACAGTTTGTCACCCAATTCAAACAAACAAAAAAATTGTACATATTTTTCACATTGCTGAGTATAAAAAAGAGGTATCTTTTACCTTGTTTTTTCTAAACTTTTGCTTCTGCATAGGCTTTCAGCTGCTTCCATTGTTTTGCCCCAGAGTCAATCTAATACAAAGTTGCGTTGTGTATATTGTTCACTCCCTGCTTTCCTTGCTATTAAATCCTAAGTCTTGTCTAACATCTTCCCCGTCTTCACTTTCCTCTCCCTGTCAGATTTTGCTATGGCACTCCTCTTGCGGAGTGTCAGGGTAACTCCCTTTGGCAGCATGATTTACTCCACTACTGCTGAGAATTTTCGAGAGTGAAACAGGGAAGACAGTGAAGTCAGCTGATTACAGCCACCCAAATCAAATGTCAGACACAGGCATTTGAATGTCAAGGAGTAAGTGGAGCAAAGCTGTTCCTGAATAGTGTGACTTTAGCAAGGCTCTCTGCAGTGTAAGACCCTACTAAAAGGTAAACCTTCTGCTGCGGCTTAATGACACTTAGTTTTCCCCATTTCACAGAGCTTAAAGAAGACCAACATGCTGTTTTAAAGCTCCAGAGTTCTGAACATTTGAAGTCCCATAAAGAAAGCAGGGAGGACTACCTTTGGGGAGACTTGAGATCAGTTGGAAATCAGTTGCCCTGGATTAAATTAATATGTGTGAATTCATCTGGCGGGAGTTACGCCCCAACCTCAACCCAGCAGGAATCAACAGCAAAGTTACAAGTAATTTTAACAATACCAGACTACTACCAAGGACCATAGGCAGTGAACACAATCTACATTTCAATCATTTAGGGAGTGCTTGCAGGAATAATGATGAAAGAAATTCTGAAGTATCATTGTTCTCACCTTCTGTGATTAGTCATCTCCTGCATTATTGGTGTCATTCAGTGGATAAACTGTTCTTTGGAGTGGCAGTCTGATGATATCAGGATATGCAGGTGTCTCTACCCTTATTTTAAAAAGACATGACCGTTGTCTGAATTTACTTTTGGCCTTAAAGCTCTTGTTCATGATCCCTCTCACTGGGGTTGGAAGACTGAGAACTGCTGTTCTTCAGGGACTGACTAAAAATAGTCTGACGGTTGGGGAAAAAGCTGTTCTGATTCAAAATGAGCTTTGACATATGAAGTAAGGAGGTTGTTATCTTGGAACGTAGATGAGGGCAGGATCTGCACTCTAGCTTACCTAGGCAGAACAGTAACATGATCTGAGTACCAGATAACATACTGGATTTTATTAGATAGCACACTAATTACTATGGAATAATAGCAGCAAATTGCATTCTAAATGGATTTTGGAGGCAATATGATAGAATCCAAATATATTAGGAAATTGAGCTGCTCTGTTTTAAAAGACTATTTTCTTTTGAGTGTTTAAAATTCATCTATGGTGATTATCTTCTAGTCCGAAGAACTGAACAAAGAGTCTGTAATTTCAAGAGTTCACGTCACACTCTTTAGTTTTAGAAGTGCTTTTCCTCACTCTTCTCGTTGCATGCATGGACCTCAATGAGCCACGGGTGCCCTTAGTCCCTCCATTCCTAAGACTCTCATGGTGTCCAGACAGGCTCTGAAGTAAAGGGGAAGGCGGGCGTGTGGTGAAGATCACAGAGATATCATCTCAGAGAACTTCCAGTTACTGATAAATACCACTTCTTCAAAAGTTTCCAGCCCTACGGGAGCATATCTGCATTGAAGGGACCACTGCTTGGAGAATGACTCGCCCAACAGCAATGGCAGAATTTTGCAAAGGGGCATCAGTGCTCCAGATGGCTACTTGGCTTTAGATTGAGACATTAAGCCCTTTTGAAACATGTCTTTAGAACAAGCTGCTATCTGTCTTGATATTCAAACCAGGTTTTAACGCTATGTGCCATCCAACCTTTGGTTAATATAGCAGAGAAGACAGAAGGACTTCACTGAAGCCGTAAAACTGAACAAAATGCAAATTAATAGACTCTTACTGACAGAAAAAAAAAAAAAAGGAAGTCACTGACACAATTTTTAAGCATTTATTTACCTGCTTTCCTTATTTGTGTGTGCTCTTTGAATTTAAATTGCATGTCTGCTTCACTTCTGTGTTTTCACAGAGGAACTGCATTTCTTCCTACCCCAGCTAAATGTTCATAAAGTGCAAAGGGAAAAAGAAACTAAGCTGAGGGCTTGCCAGTGCTTTGTGTTTAAGAGAGATAATGACTATACCTCATGCAATATGACCAGCAAGTCAGGTGATACACCTCTGTCTCAGGAGAAAATAGACTCATGCATGTGGTATTCTGCTTCTTTTGTACAGGGATGTGGTGAAGTTGTTCAAGTGGATTTCTACTGTCCACTCACATCAATAAAATGGTATTTCAGCTACCTCCGTGTTGAAAAATCAAGCCTATTGAAGGGCTATATTACATCTGAGAAATTTCAGTAAAGTTAGTAACAAAAGAAAAATAAAAAGAGGCAAGGGTGGAAGATCACTTTTAAACAGACTAAATGTTGTGATAAAAATTTGCTCAGGACCAATACGTGAAGAAAGGAAGAGCTAACCATGTTTCTTAGGTGCTTGAGAATTTTATAATATACTGACATTTTCCATCTGTAGTTTTACCTTAAAATAAATTATTCAGAAGACTAAAAATAAAATTTTGAGTCTACATATAGGTAGACAAAGCGTGAATGTCTCCAGTATAAACAAGGAGTAATAAAATACATTGGTGCTTTAAAATGCAACATGACATTGTGAAAAACAGCTTTCTGCTACTGCATTTATACAACCAGGTAATAATATGAATACTCAGGAAATAACTGGTATTTATGGAAACATAGGAAATAACAGGAATGAGGAATTTAACCTGTTAGATGAAATTCCTCTTGTTTTATCTCTTGATTTTCATATAGTTTACTATGGCAATTAATATTAGTGTTTAAATTCATGTCAAGTTTTGTCTCCATCCCCTGCATTCCTTCGTGAAGGACCTGCACACTTTAAAGGCTGTTAAGAAATTATTTCTAGTCTTTAGATATGATCAAAAATTCTCTTTTATATATCTCCTAATGCTAACGCCTTTCTTGCAAAGAAGTACTAGTATCTCATTTGAAACCTGTGATGTGTAACAAGTTTACAGCAAGTCTTCATTTTAATGTTTCTATGATGATTACACAGAAAAGGGTGGGAAAAAAAGTAAACTAGGCATGTGGTGATTGCTGTGTGTTGTATGGGTTTCCTGATCAGTTATTTGCAGAAAGTTATCACCCTCCTGGGAAACACTTGCTCTCTATTAATTATTAATTTGTTTGAAAGTCAGTGTAACCAACTTTTTTTGTATCTTGTGCTTCACATCACATCTGCTTGGAAGGCATTAGCAGAGAAGTTGTCCATGGAAAAGGAAGTGTCTTAGCTTCCAGCAGAGAAAACATTTGTGAGCACCCCCTCGCAGATTTTTCTCACACGTGTCCTCCACCAATAGTGTAAGAATATAATCCTTGTAGCTGATCTCTCCTTCGGAATCCTCCAGGACTTCCAGACAGATTTTTAGCTTGAATTTCTTGGTATTTTCTCTGGGAGGCAGTCTGGCCACTCCCAACTGAAATAAAGATTATCTCCTTTTTTTTTATATATATGTAAATATCTTTTTTTTTCCAGTTGAGTCATTTCTTGCACTTAACTGGCTAGTACACAACTCTGCCTCTGCTCAGAATAAACCTCTTTCCTTTTTTTGTGGTTTCTTTCTATTTTTGCAGGAAAAAAAAGTTAGAGGAATACTCAGATGAGCAAAATTAAAGCACTCTGAGCCCTTGGTGCCTGATTGCAGTAGAAAATGGGGGCTGTATTCTAAGTGAGTATAAAATTGCTCTGTAACCCTTTGCTCAGCACAAGAATTCTGCTGTAAACACAAGCATTTCCTTCCACTAGAGGCCAGACTGGTCCTGTAACTGAAATGCAGTGTGCTACATAAATAGGAAAAAGTTCTCAAAGTGGTATTAAAAGCTAAAAATTCTCATATCCTATTCAGTTAGCACTGAGGAAAAAAAAACAAACAACTCTGACAGAAGACAAAAGTCTTAAGATATTCCAAATTTATCTTGTAATTTGAACCAGACAATTTGAGAATTTGAACTGCACCATGACCAGTTAATATGCATTCATCATCATCTTTCAAAAAATGATCCTAATTTTCTCTATTCCTCTCACTACCAACAGCTACCTCTGAAGAGAACAGAAGTGGATGAAGCAAACCCCCACAAGTGGCACAAATTCCCATCCGATTTTCTATTTCTTGTCTACATGTTTCTCTGCATGTCTGGAGCTGGTACCACTAAAATTGAAGTTTGCCTTACACTCTAGCTAGGTTCATAATGTTTTCACTGACAGATTGAGAAGCTCTGGAAGTGAAGGATTCATGATGTACACTCTCCTGGAAAGGAAAATGGAGGGTTCTTGCCATCCCATATGTAGTGTAGAGTGAATACAGAAAATTGGTGGCCTCAAACAATAATTGGGGGAAGCTGCTTGCATTATATTGTTTGTTGGGTTGAATTCAGCCTGACAGAGTTCTGCAGTGAGGGGCAGATCTGCTGCACTGTCTTATTTAGGCAAAAATACACAGATGGGATAACCTGAACTAAGACATTCAGAGGTGTCTGAACATGAATTTAAGTCAGTAAACTAAACACAGAGAGGATGAACAACAGGCACTTCCAGCCAAACAGAAATTATTAGTAACAGAACTCGCCAGCCACATTTTCAGAAAGATGGGAAGCCATAGCTCAGATTGCTTCTTCCTTTTTCCCACTGCAGACGTCAGGGCTTGCAGAGTGAGGCTCTGCAACGTAAGTACGTATGGATTACCGTTGAGTTTTGTTGGTCAGAATAGTCTTCAGTTAATGAAGAGAGATACTAGCCTGGCAGCTAGTTGGACTTTCCAGCACACCAAAGTACTCGTCACCTGTTGGAAAAGGTGCTCGTCAGAACACAGCCTCGCAGCTGCCAAATGGAGCCAGCCCCTAAATGCTGTTTTGGAAGGGACGTGACAATGAAGGTAGAGGGTGAAGAACCTAGGGAGTGATTTTAAAGACATTAGAATGCCAATAAATAATCTGTCAATTTGTGTTAGGTGCTTTTGTACAAGAAATTCAATCACACTGTTCCTGAGCTTATAGCTCACTATGAAAAGTGATGTCAGGCAGCAGAGGGCATTGGGACTCCATGTTGAGAGGACAGAAAAGGATTTGGTCAGATGAAAAAAATGTAGTGATCTTTCATCCCCCAGCACTCTTCAGTGAGGAAAGGCTTGGCATACAGGGTCAAATACCAAGTATTTTCATATTCACGGAACAATATTAGGCACCCGCATTACCACCATATGATGGTATTTGTGCTGCTTACCTTATGCCTTGCTTTGCATGACCCTAGCCTAGTTCCACCCTGTACTCCCTGGCCTTCCTGTGCTTCTTTATTCTTCTTGTCACCATGTTTCCAAAGAGAGATGAAGTAGAAGAGACTTTGTTCTCCTTTACATCCCCTCACAGCTGGTAGTATCCTTCTCTCTTCCTAGCAAATTTCCAGAGCAGAGCTGCCACGTATATGGAGTTAGTAGGAATTTCAGGATTATGATATGAAAAGATTTTAATTATACCTTCTTCCACAGAATTTCAGCTATCTTCCTTTAAGCAGAGAAAAAAAAAAGCAAATTTTGTCTACTGTGTGAGGTCTTTTGATATTACATAGGTGGGAAGAGAAAGGAACTGAGAATACTCGTCATCAAACCCAGTATTTTATGCACTCAATTGTACTGGAATTTTAATTAATGTTTATGTCTTTTTTTTAAAAGGACAATAAAATACCCACCAATAAATAGGCTGCTGGCTTTCCACTACATCCTGACCACAACCCCCTCTCCGCACTGCTCGTTGCCTCACTGAAGGGACTGAGCGTGACCTGTGGTGATAACAAGGGGGAGGAGAGGAGTCTGAAGTGAAGCTGAGCCTGGGAAAGGAGAAGAGGTGGTTTTAACATTTGTCTTTGTTTCCCAATCCCAGCTCAATAAATACTTATGCTAATTGGCAATAAATTAAGTTAAATTCCCCAAGTTGAGGCTGTTTTGCCCATGACAGTGCGTGGTAAGTGATTTCCCTGTCTTTACCTTGGCCTAACAGCTTTCTTGCTCCTATTCTCCCTGTTTTCTCCCCCATCCCACCGGAGTGGAGGGGAGAGAGCAAGCTGCTGCATGGGTGCTTGGCCGTTGGCCAGGGACAGCTCACCACTATCACCTGGGCAAATGTGACAATCAAAGAATGGCCAGGAGAACTGAGCTTATTGAAATGCACTTTCTGATGCTTGGAAGCCATCCCCTGGATAGGTAAAAAGAACACAAACCCCTTCATAGCCAAATGCTAAATTTGTCATCTGAAACTCAAAAGGTTGAGCATTTTCAACATTTTTAAGATGCAGCGTATCAGAATCCTGAAAAATTACTAGCATGGGGAAAACATTCAGCTGAACACAAGAACTTGGCTTAAAGGACACAGGGAGTTATTACCTGCTAGATGTGCCATCGATTTCAGAAGTTGCTTCACACAAACTTGCACAAGTGCATTCAAATTTGTTACCTCCAGATTTCAATAAAGAGTTGATCTATGGCCAAATGCTTCACTACAGAGGAAGATGTTTTGGTTAAATGCCCTCCCAAGGCATTAGCCTTTGAATTATGCACAATTGGGATATGCTGGTAAACGAAAGCATCCAGGACCCACTCTGTTTCTTTCATGTTTTCCATTTTTCCCTCCTACCAGCACTGACCAGCATGCACAACCCTGTGCCATAGGTCTCAGCAGTGCCCCAGTAGCCCTGGCTGACACAAAGCTGACACAAAGCTCTGTGGTCCATGAAGAGAGATGCACATCAGCCAAGCCCCAGAGAGATAAAGCTTCTGCATGTATCTCCTGTCCCTGATAGGTACATCACCTCCTGTGATGAAGACGAGGGAAGAACCAGGGCTGCTGTGGCACCACAATCCCAACTTTACCTTTCCTTCAGAATTGGAGGCTTTTCAGAAAAATGAAGACTCCAAAAACCATTAGTGCTGTAATGGCACTAACGTAACAGGAGCACAGGTGGGACTGTTCCCATATTGCTGACGTATAGAGGAAGAGGGAAATCCAACTACTGGCAAAAAAAAAAACCAATATAGGTCTTTTCTGTGCTTTGAAGAGAATGGATGTATCTTTATTTTTCTGGACAACAAAACTAATTTGAAATCATACATACTCCTTACATCTGTGCTTTAGAAAATTACCAACTGCATTTGAAAACTATTTCCTTAGCCAGTAAACTCAACATCCTCAGACTAAGCAGGCAGACTTCCCGGCAACAAACAGCTACATTGGGCAATTTTTAATTCGCTTAAACTTAGTAGCCACAATCTAGACAAGAAGCAATTTCAGTATTAGAGTTGTAGAATTGAGATTGCCAGTATTTTTCTTTGGAGTTAAAATGAAATATGGATTGTGGTTCGTACATTTTTGAGATGCAATTTTTAAAAAAATATGACATTCAAAACCAACTTCTTTTTTCTCCGTTATAATAAAAGATATAAATTTCTTTCGCTGCTCTGTTACACTTTTAACACGTATTTTCAAGTGTGGGGAAAAATCCAAACCCACTGCTGAGGCTTCAGTATGTTTTATTTTTCTTGCTAAACTAGTAGCAGTAAATAATAAACACATCTTGACTTGAAAATTTAGCTGCCTAGAACACTGCATGTAAAAAAAAAAAAAATTGGTCATGCCTGCATGCTTCTGGATTTGTACAGCAAGCTTGTCGGTGCCACTGACTGGAAAAGATGCTGCAGCACCTGTCACTCCCACAGTACCAGTTAGTTCCAGATGCACTTCATTCATGATGATTTTCTTTTTTATATATTTTTCTTTTACATACATATATATACACACATCTATATGTACATACATGTATTTATTTCTATGTAAAATTTAGTAATTTTTTGCTTTATACCTATGCAAAATACATTATTAGAGAACCCAATTAAAACTCAGTGCAGCCCCAAACCTGTCTCAGTGTTTCTTAAGATCCTGCATAGAGCGTGCTCTGCATTTATCTCCAAGACTTGCAGTTATCCTCACCTGAAGTTCCTCTTTCTTCACATCGCACTTCTGTTCCTGGGGTGATTTGGCCAGCACCTCTGGCATCTGAAAAGCTAGCATATCTGTTTCAACATGTCCTTTCTGGATTCTTGGGGCAAAAATAATCTCACGTAACTTCAAACAACTAGAGCAGAGAGATCTATGCTGATCACTGCCAGCTCCCACTACGGTCAGTGAGGAGAACCAAACCCTTGTTAGAGACCCACTGACTGTGACTGACTGCATGCCATTGCCTTCCACTGACAGGGCAGAGAGCCCAAGGTGACCTAGTTCAGATGCAAACATCCAAACTGGCGAGATAAAGTTCACTGTGTTATATCTTTATTAACCCCCTGCTATTAATAGCCTCAAGATTACAAAAATGTACATTTTGACAATTTAACACTTTGAGCTGTAATGCTTTTGTATTCCTATTAATAAATAATATGCAAACCATTAAAAAAGCCCACTATAAAAATACATATTTTTGGGGTATGTCTGCTTCTACCAAAACAAGAATAAAATATAGACAAGTTTATTGATAGCTGTAAATGTTACTGTTGATGCAAAATAGATAGCAATACCCTGCTGTCAGGCATTATAACATTTCCCCATGCAGAGCAGAACCAAATCTAAAGTAAGCAAATTATTTCATTCAGTGAAGTTTCTTTTAATAAATAAAGTATTTGATGTGCAGGTTTGGATGAGATGAAATTATTATAGGAATCAAGCCTTCTTAATGAAAAGCTACAAATTATTGAACAAAACTGAACTCAGAAAAACTTTCTGGAAACAAAACTGTTACAATATAGAACTCAGGTGTTTGTGTTTATAAATATATATATATATATACACACACACAAATAAAAGGACTGTAAGGGATAAAATTGCTTTCCTTTACACAAAGGAATCGAGCTCTCTCCATGCACTCCCAGCATTACCACTTAGTTACCTCATGCAGCTGCTTTAGCTCCTGCAGACCCTGTTCACATTTTTGTTACTCGTTTGTATTTTCTCCTGCAGGAATTAAAAAAAAACAACCCACCTGTCCCCATATCTCTAGTATAAGGAAAGAAGAGGTTTTGTTTCTTAATAAATCCCACTTTCTTCAATACAACCATATGCCTACGGGATTGTAAGCTTTTCACAAATATTTTGCTAGATCTGCTGTATCATTTTAATGTTTCTTCAAATTAAGGTCCCTTATTTCTCAACTAATCAAAACACAACTGATTCTTTTAGAAAACAGAACTGGGTAAAATGTTTAGTTGTCCCGGACAGACTTCTTCAAACACTGAGGTCTAAACTAAAGATAACAATCTTGTGCAAGGAGATTAATAATATCAGAGGATAAAATACATATACACACTGATGAATTCACATAATGCATAGACAAGTAGTATTTTCTGAAAATGCCGTGTTTGTGAATGTATTCTGTGCACAGCTTTCTCTGCACTTGAGCTGCAAAGGAACTCTTGGCAGGTAATGTTGAAATCAGCCCTTTAAGGATTTACAAGTTGATTAAAACCATAGGCAGCTACCAGGTCTAACTCTATTGCATGTTACTTATTAATTAACCCTGCCCTTTTTAGCTTTGAGAAAGCCTGTGTACCTTCCTCAGTTACAAAGCAGATCTTCTGTTCATCTGGCACAGTATTCTCTTGTGTGTGTCTGTTGGATTTTCTCCCCTCTGTGTAAGGCTGCTTCACTTTCGGATCCCAGTGCTGGGTGCAGGCAGCTTAATTTCACGTGTCTGAAGCAAGCACAGCCTGTAGCTGGTTGCTCTGCCCATCCCTTGAGGGAGATGTTCCAGCAAGGGGGGAAGCCAAATAGGCTTTGATGCAGCTACACAGACACCCCAGTTTACATCCTCCCATCCTAGGTAGCCCCAAGTCAATGTGAATGTCATAGCCTGGAGTATAAACGGCAGGACCCCGGGAGTTGCTTCCTCTGTGATTCATCCTCCCTAGCCAGAGACAGACAAGGCAAAGGAGTAATTGCTTGAATTTAACTTGAGTTTAACCCACCCAGAGACGTCAGAGTAAACCTTTAGGCTAGCAACTGAACACCCAGCATTGCCTTTGCCTTCTCTGTCACACACTCCGATCTTTTTTGTCTGACAGCCCTCAAATATGACATTTATTTCC
>JAAGAY010143903.1:0-18197 GCA_011801015.1 Ardeotis arabs | reverse complement strand
AACTAAATTGTTTTAAACAGTTCTATAGCAGATGATCTGTTACTGATTTAATTTATCAGCCCACAAGCTCTTGTACAGAAAAGTGAAATCTGGATTCAGTTTTGCAAACAAGAAGACTGATAAATACAGTGTAGCAAAGCTTGGAGAAGATCATAGTTCACGAGCTGTGCGTGAACTAAATCCAACGTACACCCTATTTGCTGTATAATTATAATTAATTAAACGTAAAATGTTTAAAATTGGTCTGTTTAATCAAAGGAGCACAAAATGGCATCATTTCGTTTTATATTTTTATTCTTTATCGCTTTTTAGAAAGTATGATTAAGAATATATTTGCTTAAAGGAAGGCAAATGTAGGGTTTTAGATAAAACTCATCACACTGGGAAGCTTTCAACCCCTACCTGAACTCACTAGGAATAAAAGTTTGCGCATCTGCAGTGACTGTGGTGTAAATCGCCTTTACTTCATTGTACGGATGAGATGAGCACCAAGCATCATAAGTAGGATGTGCTGCTACACACTTTTTAAATTACCACCTGTTGCAGGAAATCTGCCTTGTTGCCCTTTTATTCTCATTTGAAACTTTGAAGATAATATAAACCTTGACAAATAAATTCAAAGCTCTTGTGAAGACTTAACTTTTCTGTTCTTCCATCAATTCTTTTTTGTCTCCTTTTCCATTGAGATGCTAATCCAATGTATTGATATTGAAACAATACTTTGTAGAAAGAATAATTTCTTATTGCTTTTGTGCATCATCCGTATTCAAGTAAGTGTCATCCTTAGCACAGGGCGGCGGGGAATGTTTAAATGAGTAACTGAAAGGTTCCCTGAGCTCAGTACAATTATTGAGAGCGCAGAAAGCCCTCTGTATTCACAAACATACGTGCATAGGAGAGTGGGGAAAAAAAAAATTATCTGGCATTTAATTTCCTGATTTAATAAGCGAGGAGGCTCGGCTTTAATAGGTCCTTTATGGAGGCAGGACGCAGGTGTAATCTCTTTTGATCAGAAGCTTGTTTGCAGTGCATCCAGCCCAGAGGGCTCTGGCTTGATGATGACCCCCTGCCTCTTGCTGTTGAGTTGGAAATGACAGTACCTGAGTAGTTCCTCCTCTCTTTGAGGTAGTGGTGCAGGGTTTCTTGGCAGCTTAGGCAATATACAATTGTCTCTGCCCTTACCGTGAGGATGCTTCATCCCCAGGGCAGCAAAGCTCAGCGCCACGCTGTCGGCAGCGCTGATGGGTGTCAGATCTGCATCTTTCCTCCCTGGTAAGCAAAGTTCACAGTCAACAGCCCCCAGCAGTCCGCTGCCCAAGGCGACTGCCTGCCTTGTGCCTAAAGGCAACTGTGTCTGTGGATGGCATCAAATGGCTTTTGGGCAGGGAAAACCGGGTGAACTAATGTGTCTGCGCTTTTCTCCGTGATGCCTGGCCTATCTGACCTCTCCCTAGATCTTTTTGGTCTGAATCCAGGGTAGGTCTTCTTGTATCGGTTTCCTTTATCAGCCCATGACATATCACAAGTGATTCTGCCTATATCTGGAAAGAGTCTGGTTCTTCTCCGGTAACTGTTGTCAAGAAAATCTCCTTTGCTTGGTATTCTGATAATGATGTCTAATGTTTTGTGCTTAGAATTGCTCTTTTTCCCAGACTTCAAGAACAGATCTGTCAGCTAATTATTTTAAGGAATGTTTTCATCATTTTATTATCAACACATGCTGGTTGTTCTGCTCTTTTGTTTTATCCTATACTTACGTGCTCCCTCTGGGTTATGTTTAGAATCAAAATGCTCAGATTCGTATGTTTTTTTAAATTGTGATGCTGAGATGAGATTGGGTCTGCTGAAGACTTCTTTGAAATGCTTTCTGCCCATCTGTTTTGCTCCTCTGCTTCAGTAATGAGCATTTACTGACTCCTCCCTCCTCCGTTTTTGGCTTTTTTTTTTAATGTTGGACTTCCCATGCAAAGTCTTGTTTGGTAAGTGGCAGTTTGGTAAAGAAACCACTTAAGTTGTAGCCACTTTTTGGTTTGCCGCTTCTGCATTGCCTTGTATACTTTTGTATCCTTTCTTTACTTTTCCCAGTTTTTGTTGACCTTTAGGATTAAGAATCTTTTCCTTTTGTGCTTTTCTTCCTTACATAAAAAACTTGTTTAATTTGTGCAATTTTTATCTTCTGGAGGTAGAGACCCAGTTGTCACAACTGCGCCTTGAGTCACGTTTTTGCTTAAGATGCCTCCATTTTCACCTGTTACCAGTCTGTACTGACGTCCACTGCCTCAGATCTATTCCAGGTTTTCCGTTGCAACTTTTCACGGGTATTCTTCTTCTGTATCCAGTTTTGTGACTGATTGTTCATTTTTGCTTATAGTTGATCTTTTTATCTGCAGTTTGATGATGGAAACGTGGGTGCTGCTGGCATCTGTTCTTATGCCCTTGGTCTGGACAGGTGATCTGACTTGCCGGCAGATGATGGCGTGGCCAGAGTGTTTTTTTTTCTGACCTTTCATCTCATGAATTCTGTGTTTTCTGAATGTATTTTGATGAAGGGAAGCGGTGCCTCCAAGAATTAAGTTGAACACCGAGCATGAATCAAAATGAGCAACTTGCTCCATTTTTTTCACGATACCCAACTCTCATTTACATTTCTCACTTTTTGGTTGTCACATCCTTAATATTGACGTCTTCCCTTGGAAGGAATAACTTATAATTTGGTATTCTGACAGTCACATTTTGGAGGTAGCTGTACAAACCATTTGTGATGGTTCCTCTGTCTCAGCGCAGTTCCTTGTGATTGACAGCTTCCTGAGTCTGATGAAAAAGACGTGTTGGTTGATAGATTTTGAACGGATAAATGTTATTCCTCAGAGATTCTGTGTCATGAATGTTATTCCCATTGAATTAATATCTTCCCTTTAGCTGGAGCAGATGAGCTGTGTTTTTTCCTTGCTTCCAGTTCTTCTGTTGCGCTTAGTGACTTGCTCTCGCCAGCGTGCAGGACTGCAAGATTATAATTGACCGTGTCTCTCAGGATCCAGGCAGCTTTAATATCAAAACCACAGGTCTCGCATTTCAGCAGCCGATGTTGACGTGCTGTCTTGCTGTCAGACTTGGATTTTGAGTGGCCTGGTGTGGTTTTGATAGTGTTTTTGAGCTGCTCAGGGCTTCTTTTTTGATTTTTATTTGAAAGAACTGTTACAGTTTTTATAGCATATATAGAAAGGGTGGAAATAGTAGATCCCACATCTGCCAATGCAAAATGTCTTTTTTTGGTATGTGTTTCTCTAGTTCTTGATCGCTAAACTATCCCTATTTTTTGATATTTTTTTTTTTTTATAATAAGTTGTTGAAGATTAGAAAAAGTTGTCCAGCTTTTTTGACTCGGCTACTGTCTCATTTCCTTGTGGTCACCACACCATGTGGATCTAATGAACTTTTCCATATTTCATAACTAAAGCAACCTGTGTGTAGATTCTGCTGTGATTCAGCTGATGTTTTCTGAGGGTTGAAAGCGTGGTGGTGGTAGCTAACAACTTGTCTACACGATAGAGATGATGACTGTGGTGGTCTCTGTCCTGGGAAGGCTGCCAGATGGATAGAGAAATGGCACAGGGCAGGCTGATCTAAAATGCACCTTATGCAGCGTTTGAGTGGGCCTTCTTATCTTCTTGGTCAGCAGCTGCCTCCAAGAGAGCGGTAACAGCCTCCATCTCTATGCTGCCTGGCTTCATGAGAAGCATAAATAATCACTTTTCTCACTAGTTTCATTTATCTGAGTCTGAGAAAGTTTGGTTGGAAACAGTTGTTCAGTTATTGACTTGATCTGTACATCATTGTTATTAATTCCTTATAAATTAATAATGGGATCCAAATTTATTAAAATAAGCGCATTTTTGTTGTGGATCACTAGAAAAGCTGGGGCTGTGAATAAACTAGTTAGTGATATTACTAGTTTCAAAGTGCTTCTGTATCTATTCTACCATTGAGGACTCTACAAAATATTGTAGTTAATGTGATTGAAATAAAATAGCGGTATATTTATCAGATAAGTAATTTTAAAACAAATCTTCAAGCTACTGCACAAAAAGAATTCCTCACTGCCAATCAAGTGAAGATGGTTAAACCATTATGTCCTGTTTTCATGCGTGATGTGAACGTGCCAGTGTCAGACCTGCGGAAAGCGAAGTATTTCATAAGATGTGCACTGTTGTGCATTACTGATGCAATGTGCATAAACATTGTAGAAGGATTTATTTTCCATTGAAATTATTTTGAAGAAATGTGAAATTATTTATAATTTCAGCAATTTAGCAAATCTTTGAGAATTAGAAATAGACACCATCATCTGCAATATTTGCATACAATCCAGAACAGAAGGAACACAAGAACAGACTGAACACAACTGAACATGTTGAATTCTCAAGATGCATTAAAAAAGGCAAGCAATTAAACTGTGATCAGAAGTTAGTGTTTTGTATTGTTAAAATCAAAGCAGTGTTGTACAAGTCCAAAAATAATTTGTTTCGTATAAGGATTTCGTGTAAGAAAGATTTTCCTGGAAAAAAAATACATGTAATTTCAAAATTATCTTTGCTTCTTCCTATTTTAATATAATTTCTTATAATTTTTCAGAGTGTGTGGATAATGACAAGCCACTGCAGGGTGACATAGTGTGTAGAAATTCAGCTCATAACATACACTGTAAATGACAATTTTTAGAGCTGCTGAAAACTACTGGTGTTTGTATCTGAACTTTGTATTGAAGTTCCGATCCACGTAAGAGTCCTGGAGCAGGACTGGAGTTTTATCCCTCTTCCCTTACATACCCTGAAATGTCTTAATGTCAGTACTTGAGCCGTATCTGAAAAAGGGCACTTTGTGCAGGAGCTGATGAAAGACAAACCAAGTGGTGATTGTTAATAATTCATGCTCAGGAGCAGTGGAGCTGGCCAGAGCCCGATATTCATGAGCCTGCGTTGCTTCCTCGGGCAAACCCCTGTGAGATGCTATCACGGCAACTTCGGTGGCACTGCCAGGCAGTAGCGATGAATGGAGGACATCTCGGTATCAGTGTCTGTCTGTAGGCTTCGTATCTGAGGATTAATTCACAGAAGCAGAGCGAAACTCCTCAACTTCAGTACGTTGTGATGTTCAAAACCAGCTAGTCATCTCTGCTCTGATAAAGTGAATATATACGGAGGACTGGTTGGCTGCAGTGTTTGCTCAGTTAAAAATGGTTGTTAATTGAAAATCCTCCATGTCCTGGTTGTACTGTTCACTGTTGAAAATGTTTGCCGCATAATATTTGAACAGTCAAGACAAAGACATTGTGAGCATACAAAATTTTGTGACTTTTGCCTTTGAATTAGCTCTTCAGAATTCAGAATTGAGTTGTTCGAATGAATTCATTATTTGATTTGTGTATATGGGATCGGAGATTACTTTCAGATGTATGCAGAGATTATTGGCAGGATAAATATTTTTAGTATGAAAAGACAAAACTGCAACCATTTTTTTACGAATGACCTCAGGACTTAAAAGATGCCAATAGATACTGCAGAAGTGAGCGCTACAGAAGCAGCTGTGAGTAAAGTTAAAGGAAACATTTCACTTCTTCATAAAACATCCAGCTGTGGGTAAAGTTAAAGGAAAGATTTCACTTTCTTCATAAAACATCAGTCTTATTTTTACTTGCTCTTCTGTTTTCTTACCTTTATGTACAATTATAATATGAAGAGTAGCAGAGGTCTTCAGAAAAGACCTGAAGAGTAGTTACTGACATTATTACTGTAGCCAGAATTACAGCTGTGCTCCTGGAAATATGCTGATTAAAAAAGATATATCTGTGAAGATTTTTCTTTGGCCCATGTGTTGCATCATGAGAAGACAGGGCTGTCCTTTGACTGGGCAAAGCGGGGACTCCTGTGCTGTAGCTCTGCCGTGGCAGCTCGGTCGAAGCCCTTCTCGTGGTCCAGGATGGGGCGAATCAGCGGCACCATACGTTGACAACACATATCAGAGGCAACAAACTGGTTTCTGGGCATTGCCATCTGCTGGCAGCTTGTAGCCAATGACTGCACCGTAAGCTACAATTGTGAAATTCCTAAATTTTTAAAAATTCCTAAATTCCAACTTGGTAAGAAGCAGAGAACTGGAAAAGATTTTCAAGGTTTTCAAGTCTTCTGCTGCTTCACGTCATATAGTTCCTCCCATAAACTTACCCTAAGATAAATGTAGCTTAACATGAATTACAATTCTTCCCTGAAATCCATTTTTTTTTTTTTTTGTGAAATTGTTGTGGAGCAGACTGATTGTCAGAACAGCCTAGAATCAAGTGGATGGTTAAGCAGCTTGTAACATCCCTTTCACTTGACTTTTCCTACCGGTTTGCCATGGAGGTGTTCTTTCTCTGAAGAAGGATCCAGTCTCTGATGTTTGTGGAAGGATGAGAAGTGTCCTGTGTTTTCCCAGTACTTGTGCATTAGTTGTTGTAGAGGAATATGTGTCTGAGATGTAATTCTGTTGATGTATGTTTTGTCATGGAATTTGTAGGTTTATTGTGGATGTTTGTATATATTTATGACATTTGTAAATCATAGAATGTAAGATACTGTTTAAATGTTTTTTTGTTAATTAGATTTTTAAATAATTTCTCTTTGCAGAAATGCATTAGATTTAACCCAGAAGCCTCAGTGTGGGTTGCAAAGCAACGAATTTTGTGCACTTTGAATCAGAGTTTGAAAGACGTCCTGAATTATGGACTGTTCCAGCCTGCCAGCAATGGGAGAGATGGAAAGTTTTTGGATGAGGAACGACTTCTTAGGGAATACCCACAGCCTGTGAATAAAGGAGTTCCTTCACTTGAGGTATTTTTAGGTCTAATATGTGAAACATTTGTATTCTGATACAAACCATACAGTAAGCTGTATTTGAGGCTCCTACATGCCCCTGAATTGCATTTGGGAAATAGTGATCAGCAAGTCTGAACTGGGACCCTTGCTCACAGAAGTGCTGGCATTCTCTTGCACGGTGGACCTGTTTCGTGTGTTATTTCCTGAAAGGCTACAGAGAATCAGCCTCTCTGGGAGATTTGATTTTGGAGTTTTCCTCTGCTGAGGACACAGGAGGTGTATCTTACTCTGTGATTTAATAAAGAAATGTAAGGTTCTAGAATAAATTTTTGGGTCTCTGATTAGGTTTGCAATAGTAGGGTAGCAGTTGCTGAATAACTGTCTCTGCTTTCTCCCAAAGAGAGGATCTTCCTGTCTCAGTGAAGCCTTTTTTTTTTTTTTTTTTTTTTTTTTTTTTGCCTGATCTAGTTTCCTCCGTGCCCTCCTTCAGAGTGCACAGATTTCCTCTTGTCTCTCTTCAGGGAAAGCGGTAAGGGAAGAGAGGGGGATATGTGTGTGAAGCAGTTACACACACTAGAATTTCCTCCCTCGCTGTTGCTCGTGCAGAGGCTGTGCAGCTGGGGGGTGAACTGGGCAGAACTGTTACGGCACTGGGCGACCATGGAGCAGAGCCAGATCACATCGAAACACAGTATAGGAGGAAACTGGGGCATGAAACTAGTATTTAATTAATGTAGATATTGCTTGTATGGTGCTACATCAACCACTAATAATCTGCAGTTAATAGACTTACTAACACAAATCCAAGCATAAAGAACCAGGGTCCAGAGAAAGTTTGATGTCCTAGCTTTTCTAGCAGTTTATTTCAGAAATTCAATCATTGGTGTCCATATAGCCATAAGTAAATTAAATAACCACTTTATTTTTTTTCTGTCATGTTGTTTTATGAGTTTTCACTGTTTGCATAATTCTCACTGCAGCAATGAGGCAATTCAGGGGTTAAAAATGGCCTTGTGAAAAGCCTGTATGAAAGCCTCATTCAGTGCAGTCTCCTTGTCCAACAGACACGCTGTATTCTTTCAATTCTGCGTACTATGATTAGATAATAGTAAATCATAGCGATGTAAATCCCATGATTTTTGTCATAGATCTTGCTACTCTGGCCGTAGGGTAGCAAACTGTTCGGGGTAAAATGTGAGTGAGTTTCAGCCAAAAAACGAAGCAATCCTCTGGACCTCACTCACAGGACCAGTCCTGTTAGGCACTGGAAGAACTATTCCCATGTGTAAGCTCTGCCTATGTTGATTAAAGGATTTGTCGGGATTTTTTTTTTTTTTTAGATTTCAGAAATGCCAAGCTGAGATATTGAAATATGTATTTTTTAATTTAACATGCCTTCCCAGTTCTTCTTTCTGCCAGAGACTATAAATGAAAGTACACAGATACCCTTAGGGAAAAGCTCGTTTCACTGTTATTCTTGCTTATTTCTGTAGATTCTAGAGGCTGGTCTCATTTCCCATACACCTCCACTGATTTCAGTATATTTGTACAAGATACAAATTTTGCTTGCATGAACTGTAAATTACGATGCCACTATGTTAAGTACAGCACTGATTATTGGTGAATATTCAAAATTAAATACTAAGCCTTTTTTGAGTTTTGCCTAAATATGCATCATCATAGATGATACTTTCTGGTAAGGTCAGAAAATTATATTACGAGTTTTTAAGCAAAATAAGACATTTTAAATTTATTCTTTTTTTTCTCCCTCAGTTTCGGTACAAGAAAAGAGTGTATAAACAGTTCAATCTTGATGAAAAACAGCTGGCCAAGCTTCATACGAAGGTATGCCCAATTTACATGGTGAACTGGCTGAGGGTGCACTCGGTCCCACTGTCCACATCGCTGACAAAGGTGCTAAACAGGGCCAGTCCGAATACTGACCCCTGAGGAGCACCACTCATCACCGGTCTCCACTTGGACATCGAGCCGTGGACCACCGCTCTTTGAGTGCGGCCATCCAGCCAATTCCTTGTCCACTGAGTGGTCCATCCATCAAACCCATGTCTCTCCAGTTTAGAGAGAAGGATGTCGTGCAGGACAGCGTCACATGCTTTGCACAAGTCCAGGTAGATGGCGTCAGTTGGTCATCCCTTGTCCACTGGTGCTGTAATCCCGTCATAGAAGGCCACCGAATTGGTCAAGCACAATTTGCTCTTAGTGAAGCTGTGTTGGCTGTCACCAGTCACCTCCTTATTTTCCACATGCCTTAGCATGGTTTCCAGGAGAATCTGCTCCATGACCTCTCCAGGCACAGAGGTGAGGCTGAGCAACCTGTAGTTCCCTGGGTGTTCCTTGTTTCCCTTTTTAAAAATGGGGGTTATGTTACCCCTCTTCCAGTCATCGGGGACCTCACCAGACCACCACGACTTCTCAAATATGATGGCCAGTGGCTTGGCAACTTCATCCACCAGTTCCCTCAGGACCCGCGGTGTTTCTGAGAAACTGGAAATAAAGAGGAGTTCGTTACTACCTGGGCTGGACAACAAGCAGTGGGTGTTTCCAGCACCAACAGGAATGTGTGAATTGTGATCTGGGAAGTTCTCTCGTAGAAAAATTCCCATGATTGACTCTTCCATATGTATACAAGCAATTTTAAATGAACCTTACTTTGTAAATTCAGAGTGCTTTCAGCTTGCTGCAAAAGTGCTGATCTATGTCTTTAGACTCATTTGCAGGTCAGAATAATAATGATGATCACCATACACCATCCTAATTTCTTAAAGAATGAATCTTTCAGTCATTTTTTATTAAAACTTGTGAAAAGCAGAATCTTTTTACTGTGTTTGGCTTTTGAACATTATAAACTGTGGGGTTTATGCTCTCAATATAATAGCAGGTTCTCCAGGAATGTGAGTTAGATATTGACATCAATTGACACAATATTTCACTTCTAGTAAAAATTCCCTTTTTTAAAATTAGAGGACGATTAATTTGTAACTTTTTGTTTCAGGCTAATTTGAGAAAATTTATGGATCATGTCCACCATCTCTCAGTGGAAAAAATCACAAAGATGTTGGACCGAGGACTGGACCCAAACTATCATGACCTAGAAAGCGGAGGTTAGAACAATAAAACTAGCAGCGTAAAGTAGTTTGTTTAACCTAAATTGATTAGCAGACTGAATCTCGCACATTCCTTCTATTGCCTTCCTAACTCTGGGCTAATGGAGTCAGTATGGTTTTGCTGCCTGAAGGAGAAAATGGATAATTTATGATTTTCTTTGAGCAGCATTTTAAACTTACCATTTTTAAAGCAAATACTCTTCATTTTATAAATTTGCTCATCTTTTTTTTTCAAATGCACGCTATTCTCTTCTTTAGAAACACCCCTGACTTTGGCAGTTCAGCTTGACAATACAGTAGAAGTGATAAAAGCTCTGAAAAATGGAGGAGCACATTTGGACTTCAGAGCCAAAGATGGAATGACAGCTCTGCACAAAGCAGCCAGAGCCAAGAACCAAGTAACCCTCAAGGTAAATGCTTTCAGTAGCAAATTCTGCATAATTTTATAGAAAAAAAAATTAAAAGGAGAATGTTTTCAGTTAATTACTGTATTGTCCTCAATGGATCTGTTAATATGTGCTTGTTCTAGTGCTTTCTTGCGGCTTTCAAATCTTAGGATTTGCTTTCAATAAAGAGCCTTTTCATTTCTGATTTTTTTTTTTTTTTGGTAGGAAGAAAAAGTGGTGAAATTTTACCTTATTTATTGAAAAATTGGGAAAGATCTATCTGAAGAAATATAAATAGCGTTATTGTTGCTTATCTCTCTGAAAGCAAATCCCAGTGTCATGGATTACACATATCTTAACACAGTCTCGTCTGTTTTCTTTTGTATTTTAACAGATATTCTCAAATCACCTTGCTATTGTAGATTAAGTCTTGTTTTTGTGGCTTTTGCTTATTTCCTTTTGACAGATAGTCAGATTGCATGACATTTTTGAAAAAGCACCTTGTGACTGAAGAGGCGAATGTATTGCAAAGGCGATGTGGCATTTTCAGAACTGAGATTTCTGAACTTGATGAGTGGATGGAAATTGGACGTTGCCACTCATCCTTTCCTTGCTATCCCCGTAGATTCCTTTAGATCCTAATTCTTCCGAGGTCGTTCCTTGCTTAACTTAGTGCTGCAGCCCATTCTAGCAGCTTATAAAGAAGTGAGCAAAAAATGTACGTCACAACAAATAACAACCTTGTAGATACTTTTTCAGGTTAGAAAAGTCCCTTTATAGTTAGAAGTCCCTCCAAAATATATTTTTCACAGTTTGTGATTGCTTTCAGACCCTTTTAGAGCTTGGAGCGTCTCCTAACTACAAAGACAGCTGTGGCCTGACACCACTGTACCACACTGCTGTTGTGGGAGGGGACCCTTACTGCTGTGAACTGTTGCTTCACGAACACGCTACAGTCGGTTGCAAAGATGAAAATGGATGGCAAGAAGTTCATCAGGTAGGAAAGATTACCTTTGGTTTGGAGTTGAAGTTGTATGAGGAGATAGGCCATGTATGTTCCGTGGTTAAACGCTGTTTTGAGGGCCGTTTGGGTGCATTTAGTCCATGCACATACAAGTATGGAATTTCTTCCTTCTCCAGTTTGCTTATTACTTTGCATCCTGCTGTGGTGAATTAGAAGTGGAAACTGTTCCAGTGGAGTTCTGTAACTGTGAAATCCCATGGTTACTGTGGATTTTGCTGCGGAAATTGCACTAGTCATATTTATGTAACGGACTCCTGGAAGTTTAGCATCCTATTAGTGGCACTTCAGTAAAAAAGCGTAACTCAATTTTTAGTTAGATGCCAATTTTAGTGTCCTTGGTAATGGTTCTTCCGTGTTTGTCGGGGGTACTTTCTACTTTCTGTCTTGTGAACTTTACAGGAAGATTTGCATTCTGGATCCTTCAGTATATTGCACTGGACGATGTTAAACTCTTACAAACTCACAGTTTGAGTCATTTTACATTTCCTGCATGTGTGGAAACTGGGATTCTGATGATTTTTCTTTTGCTGTTTGTACACGGGTTTTCCTTTCCTCTCTTACGTATTCAGTGTGTGGATAAAGGTAGTAGCATGCTCTTTAAAGAAAAAATATTTTAAAAAATAGCCTTTTGAGGTTCATGGTGCTCATGGTACCTTGAGCCAGCTATGGTGCCAGAATTCATCAGGCGCTGGCACATCTTGGTCAGCTTCACCTTAGCTATTGGAAAGGTGGACTCCTTCCTCACCAAAGACTTAAATGGTATCTCTTTAAAAGACCTACAATGTTTGGTAAGGCATTTTCTTAAAAAAACTTCTTCTTTGAACTCTTTCATCTTGTCTTCTCCAGAAACGTCTGTATATTATGCAACAGTTGTGTAAGAATGGCTGATGAATGGAAATACTGTGATTTTTCTCAAACTTATTTGCTAATCAGGACAGTTTCAAATTTCAGTGGAGTCTCATTCATAGAGGTTTGTTTCCTTGTATTCAGGGTCTAACGTTTCATTTGTGTTACTGATAAAGTAGCTGTTGAAGATTTTTCTCTCTTTTGGATCAGTACTCTGCATACACTGTGCGTCTGCTTGACATCACAGAATCAAGAAGATTATTGCTTGAATTTTTGCCAGATTTCCCCAAACTGTTTTCACACCTTAAAAGCAGACTTTGGAAATCTGGTCATCTTCAGTGCCATCTAGTGGGCAACTTCCCGGAGATTAGCAGGACAAAACAATCTGTTGATCTGCTTGTCACATTTGGCAGTTATGAATATTAGTGGATAAAAAGTGCCAAACTTTGTGCTTTCTCCGTACCTTGACCTGCCATTCCTCAGATAAGCAGATGCTTAAACTTAAGCACAGACTTGCTGTGCCTGAAGTGTACAGATTGGCGTTTACGGGCAGGTATGCACATCTGGGTGTTAGTCCTCTCGTTCAGTCCAGGAGTGGTTCTAAAAATTAGACCCTAAGTAAAATAGCATCTTCTCTGCTAAAAATCTTTAGCTGGTGCGCTTGCCTAGATTGTACAATAACCAAAATATGAATATTTCTCTTTACAGGCTTGCCGGTACGGACACGTCCAACATTTGGAGCACCTCCTCTTCTACGGCGCTGATATGTGCGCGCAGAACGCCTCGGGAAACACAGCGCTGCACATCTGCGCCCTGTACAACCAGGTGAGCTGGCACGCGCCTCCTCTAGCACCAGACCCAGCTCCCCAGAGTCACACTGTCCTCCTTCAGTGACATAAAGGTCCCTGGTGAGAGCTGAGGGGTGCCTGGGGTCCCCTCTGTGTGGCTAAGTGGGGGCAGATGTCTTGCTGTGGGAGAAGATTGAACTGGGGAGGCCGGTACTGTGGAGACTGGAAACCAGTGCTGGAAGAGAATGACATATAGCCAGGAAAAAAAGGTCTAGTTGAGGTACAAACGGTAAATCTTTCATATCCATCCAGAGAATAGAGGCTTGTTGAGTTTTCTGTTGAAGAAGTTTACTGTTTTGGTGTTAGGCTTTCCTGAGATGCAGTTTCCTTGCTTTTAATAAATGGATTTCGGGATAAATTTCCCATTATTATTGATGTATAAAGGCAAGCTTCACTGAAGAAGAACATGCCTGATTATTTTTCATTTGATTTATTTAATACACAGTGAAGTGTTACAGCTTTTAAATAGCGGTCTTAGAAGCTGGAAGGAACATAATTAAAAGCTATTATTAGTATTTCATTCACTGATTGCACATAGGGCTGCTTATTGCAGGTAGCAAGAGTATACGTATTAGAAAATAAAACAACACCATATGCTACTAACTTATTTTTTTTACTGTCGTATCTAAATATTTGTTTCCTATTCAGAATTTATTGCTTTTTTTTGCTAGAATTTAAATTAGAATTAAATGAGAGATACCAGGAAAATACTGTGGAAATACATCTGTAGATTATAAAGAAGTTATAGGTTCCTCTGCTGTTTACAACTTGCGTAGACATTTACAAATAATAGAACCATTTGATTTGATAGTGTTTTATAGTCTCTTTGGATGGATGGGACGGAGAGGGAATTAGTTTTACAACGGCGTTACAACACAGCACATATAATGTTACATTGAATTAGGAAAACACAAGCCATGAGATATGACTGTACCTACTGAAACATCTGTTAAAGCATCTGCTTCTTAATTAATTACCATCTTAGTTGTTTTCAAAAGTCTTGCCAAGAGAGATTCTTCAGTTAGATCTAAAATACCCTCAACTTTAAAAAAAAATTGTGAATAATTTGACATTTTTCAAGACTGTTGGTTTGATATGCGTGTGATAATTGATATCAAGCCGTGAAGAGTCTAGCCATAGAAATCTTCCCCGTTAATGCTCATTTGAAGTACGCAGCGTATCAGTACCTCTGTGGACTGCTGCTTGCTCACTGTCTACCAGGTGTCTCCAACAAGCTGTCAGGTACCTACATCAACTAGTTTAAGGTTAGCGATGGTTTCTTTGCTCAGCTTGGATGGCTTCTGCGACTGTAGGTATACAAAGCTTTTGCAAGGTAAAATTCCTAGAAAATTTTGCAGAGAAATGACATTCACCTTCATCTCAACAAAAAATGTACCTTTAGGTTTCACATCAAGAGCTTAACATGTGTAATAACTATAAGCATTTCTGTTGAAAAAAAAAAATTTAAAATATTCACTTCAACCACATTTACTTCACTGTTACTGAGTAAGAATTTTGAAGCCTAGACCATAATGCACATATAAACTTAAAAATGTGAACTGATTTCTGGTTTTTTGTAACCATTTTATTGCAGTGTGTTCTTGACTACAATTGTTTGCATGATCATACACTTTTAGGAAAGGTTATGCAGTATGATGCTGAAATTACAATAATCCTGTAGAATGACAGCATTTTTTCATGCAGAGGTGTATTTTTTCTCCTGACCTCAGTGGAAAAAAATTATTCTGTAGAAGACCTGGAGATTCTAGTTGTATTTGCATTTACAAATTTGCAAATATTCTTGTAGTCATTAAGCTTGGCTTTGTGAATGGCAGTTTAACATCTTGTGACTGGACTGTCATGATTCTGTTTTTCTTAATCAGGTGTATGTGAAAATGAAAAGTTATTCTCAGGGTGCTGTGAACAGTAAGCTATGCTGATTTTTTTCAGTGTCCCTTTTATTGGAAGTTTTTATTAGCTAATGTGGAAGGAACTGCGTTGGCCTTTTCTGGATGGAGAGGGGGGAAAGGACAGCAATATCCTTGTTACCTCTTGATTCCTGTAGATGGAGTCATTACCCATTTGATTTTTCCCTTCCGGTCTTCCCTGGGGGATTTTCTTGGAATCCTTTCTTAAGTTGGTAATTCTGTTTTCCTGAGTGTCGGCTAAGTGCTGATCTGAATAAATTCTTGTTTTTTGAAGTTATTTTGTGGCCATCCAGTAGCTGATTAAAATCTAAACAGATCTTATGCCTCTGTATTTTGCAAATAACAACGCTGCGATGAGGTGTGCCTTCTTTCAGTCTCCGAATTGGATTCTATATGAAAACTGTTTGGTGTTAAATAAGGTAATAAGCTCTCAGGCAACAATTTGAATCTAATGTACTGACAAGCCCACACTTCCCTGTAAAATTCTTTTTAATCTTACGAAGTCTAAAAAGCTATTGAATATTCAGTTTATGTATGATATAATGAATGAACATCAGAAGTTACTAGGTTGTCAGAGCTGAAATATGTGCAACCAGGAGTTATGGCATTTGTAGACAGCACCTTAAAAATGGAGAGCTCTAAAATGTGGAATTGCCACTGAACTGACAAAGGAAAAGTAATCAAAATAATTTCTGGTGGTGACTTTTTTGCTTATCCTTCCTCATTTGCGCCCCTTAAAACTGGGAGGATGGGAAAGAGACAAAAAGGAGAGAAGATGAAGCTAAGAATGCTTCTGTTTGTTTTAAAAGAAACTTTTCTTATCAGAACCATTTAATAAATAAATAATTTTGTGTGGTTTTCGTTACACTGCAGTGCAGACAGAGCTTAGTTAATTTTGTAATCATGTTGAGTCTTTAAGTATGTAATTCTTTTGCTTTCTTAGTGTTGAGTTGTTTATTCTGATAATCAGATGAATAATCAGCCAATAAATACAGTATGTTTCTTAATATCATTTTTTATATCCTCAAGTTCTTGATCAAAATTGGGCATTTTAACCCTAAAGGGGGTTCTACCAGCATTTCCAGTATGTTTACTGAGCAGTAGCTGGTGGAATAGTGGAATAGTTGTTATGGGAGTATAATATCATGTGCAAACTTAGACTGATTTAGGAGTCAGTCAAAAAGGAATTATTGGAAAAGTAACCCTGAAAAGAAATTTGTTTTGTTTTAAAAAAAAAAAAACCCAGACCTGGGGGCTCTTCCTCTAGATTGCAGCCCATTTATTTACTTCTTTTGGATGCTTGCTGATACAGAACACAGAAAAATGAGAAGATGACACCTAATGCCCAGATTTGAGTGCAAGCAAATGAGACTATCTCAATTAATTATATATCATTAAAAAATTACCATCTATGAGATGATTGTTAATATACCGTCTTGAGATACGATCCATTCTGTTGTTTCAGTCTGTTATACAGAACAAGAAGTGTGGGAACAAAATAATATCTTTTTGGAGTGCTGAGTGTTGGTGAAAGGGCAGGATAGCCGCCTCCTCAGATGTATTTGGGACAGTGCTGTGATGGGGGAGAATTAATGGGATCAAGAATCTGGCATGGCAAATTAGAAACCACAATGACAAAAAATATTTTCAATCGTAACTTCTGCACGTTCACTTCTGACTCAGAATCTAGTAAATAAGCTTCATTTCTGTCACTAAGATAGCTAAATTACATGATTGTCTTCCCTGGCTGCAAATTTGCTGTTAAAAGTGAAAGGTAGCACATTGAAATTCCTCATCAGGTAGATCTCCCTAACACAACGTGACAAGAAGTCTGGAAAGCACAACAGAATTAATAAAAATATTTATGATGAGGAAACATAAACACATTTTAAAATGTGAACTGGTTTGCATAAGGTCCTAAGATGAACATTCAAGATGACAGGTAGGAAATACAGGCTGTGTATGGCTCATCAAAATGTCCCGTATTCTGAGAACCGTGCCAGAGCCACAGAGGATTTCTAGCAGGTCATGGTCAGTCATATTTTACTTAAGCAGTGCACTGTATCGTCCAAAAAAAATTGTTTTTAAGGGACTTTGTTTGCAGATTTCCTCAGTTCAGAGGGCCTGAAGCCATACCTTTCTTGTGTTAGAAGGGCTGCATTGGGCTTGCGCTGGAACTGTTAGTATTTTTTAGGGGGGGGGGGGAAAAAGGTAAGACTAGTCAGTGCAGTATGTGTAGCCAGACCAAATAATTTCAGGTATATTTAAAAAAAAATTGAAGATAAGTTGAAAAGAGAAAAATAAGTGCATGCAAGCAGTAAAACTGCTTTGTTTAATTGTTAGCAGTGGGGAAGGGTATCATTGATCCCAGGTACTGTTTACTGTCCTGTGAACAGTACTGTTTTCCCTACAAAATAGGTAAAAACCTTGTGAGAATCAAATTTCATTTTGAACTAACACGTTTTCTGCAAAAATTGATTTGTCAAGCATGGAATTTGCAGTGTGTACTGCAAAAGTACTGTCCTGGTTCTGGCTAGGATGGAGTTAACTTTTCACCTGAGCTGGTGGCACCTGTGGCTGGGGACACAGCTGGGATACCTTACCAATGAGCCACCAGCTGGAACAGGTTACCCAAATTGGCCAAAGGGCTGTTCCCCACCATGTGACTCAGGGTATAAAGTGGGGAGGGTGCTGAGGGGCAGGTTTGGCTACTCGGGAGGGAGCTGCGCATCAGGATCCGCTGTGAGCTATTGCACAGTATTTACTTGCTTAAATATTTTTTGTTATTGTATTTTTGTTTTCCATCTTCATTTTCTTCTCCTCTGTTGTTCTCTTAAACAGTTTTTATCTCAAGCTGTGAGTTTTACCTTCTTTTCTTTTGGATTATCCTCCCTATCCCACTCTGGGAGTGAGGGGGGGAGTGAGTGAGTGACTGTGTGATATTTCAGCTGCTGAGTGGGGCTAAACCATGACAAGTACCTAAAGCCTTGTAGCATTTAAAGTACTATTTTAATAACTTAATTTCTCATATTATTGATATATTTTATTTACTTCTTCTCTGAGGAAATATATACCAAACAGCAGCACATCTCATAGCCGTGATGTATCTTTAGTAACTAAAGACCCTTACCAACACGCTTACCCTTCTGCCGTTTTCAGGAGAGCTGTGCAAGAGTGCTGCTGTTCCGA
>JAAGAY010143902.1:0-17791 GCA_011801015.1 Ardeotis arabs | reverse complement strand
AAGTGTGTATGTTGTGTAAGTAGAACTAACAGATGCTTGGGAATCCTGAGAAGTCAGGATTCCTATCCTTCAGGCTTCATTTTGGCAGATTTTTTCATACCACTGCTAGAAAATAAGTATTTTGTTACAATTGATAAACATACTTGTTAATAACCACATTATTTAAGTCATCTTTGTGCTATATTCCAGCGGTGCGCAAGAAAGAGCTTTGCCTCAGGTGTACAGTAATCTTTAAGCCCCTGTAAGACATACTCAGTTTGCTATAAGAAGCAGATTACACTAGTTCTGCAGTACAATTCAGTGTTCATAGTATTTTTCATATGTGTGACAGTGATGCAGTGTTTATTTTAGGAGGCAAAAGCCACAGGTTCAAATCCCCCTAAAGTCAATAGGGAAAATTTCTTGCAACAACTTCTAGCTTATAGCCTTTACATTTTGATTTCTATTCTGCCCATAAAATTTCTGTATTAAAATCTACTGCTAAGAAGTTTTTTGGTTTTGATGTAATACAGCATTTTCTTGCTCAGTGAGAGGATATTAGGAATATTCGGTAATACAAATGATGCTTTACTATGAATGCAGTAAAAGTAACAAGTATCAGTGAGATGGCTCCCAAAAATACTATCATTTGCATCTAGTATATTCCCATTCCAAAAAAAGGTCAATGTCTTGATATAAATATCTATCTGTTATGAGATCATGTCATTATTCTCTGTGGTTTCTTACACTGTTTTTATTGCCATGTAAGTGAAACATCTTCCAGCAGTGTATTAAACAATGTGCCTAACATCTGTCACATGCTTTTAACACATCCTCTCCCCAAAGAGAGAAGCATGTGCAGTAGCTGGCCCTGTTTTGGTAGACTTTTTGTGTTTATTTTGGTGCAAGTGTGTTGAAAGTGTTTATGTTGGCAACACATAATAAATGTATACTGTTACACAGAATTATTCTCATGTAGCTGATTGACTTATAGACAAACTACACAGACTGAGCTGGATACTGCCTGGGTAAGTAGTTCATGTTGCACCCAGCCCACTCCCACATTCTTTCCATCACTCAGAGGTGTTGGTTATGTCGTACAAGGCACATCTGTATCTGGCCATGGAGAAACGGGACAGCATATATCCAGTTGTAATACAAATACAGGCTTAGTCATGTCACAAGTGTACATAAACCCTCAGTACCTACTCACATGTCACCTGACAACACAACAGAAAGGTTGGACATTACTATTTTGTCGATTATGTTATTTCTGTTGTTTAACCTTGGTAGGCAGCTAAGCACCACAAGCTGCTTGCTCACTAACCCCACCATGGGACGAGGGTAGAGTAAAGGAAGAGTAAAAGCAAGAAAACTTGGATGTTGAGATTAAAAAAAAAGTTTGATAAGTGGAAGAAGAGAGAAAGGAAAGAAAACAAAACAAGTGAGGCAAAGGCAATTGCTCTCCACCTCCCATAGGCAGACTGATGCCCAGCCAGTTCCCAAGCAAAAGACAGCTAACCTCCCTAATCCCCCCTCTCTTCCCTTTTTATGGCTGAGCCTGACATTATATGGCATGGAATATCTCTTTGGTCAGTTCAGGTCATCTGCCTGGTTGTGTCCTCTCCCAGCTTATTGCGCACTCCCCGATCTATTCACTGGGGTGTGGAGTGAGAAAGACAGAAGGCCTTGATGCTGTGCACTGTTCAGCAACAGTTAGAACATTAGTGTGTTATCAGCATTGTTTTGGTCACAAATCTAACACACAGCACCATATAAGCTGCTATGAAGATAGTTAACTTTATCCTAGCCAGGCCCAGTAGAGTTATTTAGCAGGATGACCTAGGAAGCATTTGAGACTTAAACTATTAAAAGCTATAGATAGATATTTGTTAGGAAGGAAGAAGACAGTTTTATAGATATCATTAGCTCTTTTGAACACATTTTATAGTTCTCATGGTAGGGGAAATTATAACTATTTCTAACTCAGACTGAGAAAGAAATCCACACATCAAAGATATTCAAGGTATGTATTTAAGCAGCGTGTCCCACTGAAGTTGCTCAAGACTTGAATGAATTGAAAAATAAGAACTTTGGTTTGTCTTGGACACGAATTTGTGCTTAGGTCAGTAAGTGCTCTGTTTCATTCCTTTTACGGCAGAAAACAGACTACTTATACAGTTGTGTGCATTGCATAATGCTCAACTTTCTCAAACTGGAGTGTTTATTTTCTTGTGCAGGAGTCTTTTGGATGTTTTGCCTAAATGTCTTATGTTTCCACCTACTCCTGTCTAATATAATGCATTCCTTTTATAGAGAAATGAGATCTGAAAGATCATATTTGGCATTAGTCTCTAGTGAAACTGAAAATTTTGCTGGAATCTACTGAGAGTTTTGCAGGTTTACTAGCAGTGCTGTTTTGGGAATGGAGCAAAAAGGTTGCTGTTATTTTTGTTGACATGGAGTCTGTAGGGATGTAAGCAGTCTAGCATTCCTCATGTGAGCAGTTTTCTTTACATAACATCTTGCGTGAAAACCATAGTCTTTCCTCATCTGTGCTCACATGTCATTAGTGAAATGACTTGCTGACTCTGCTGTGGAGTAAAGAGTTCACTAGACAGAGTAGGAGGTACTTACAGTACCTAACCATCTTGGGTTTGGAAGGTGTGAGGGGGGAACTAGAAAAAAGAATTGAAATTTAGCATTTTCATATGAGCAGTTTCTACCTGTGCGGTGGTCATCATGACCTAACCAAAGATAATGAAACATCCATGGGATTCTAATGCAATCTTTGGGGCTTCAAAACTGAGTATAATAGAGCAGTAGGCCAGAGGACCTCTTCAGTTCTTAACAGTGTCCACATGCTTCCGGCACACTTTTTATTAGATGATGTAGTGCTGGAATTTTCTGACATGGGAATGCTTACATGAGTTAGAAGGAGTGACACTGTTCTTCCAGAGTTATCAATGCACTGTGGACACCGTTGGTATCCTTTATTTAATCATTTTAATTATTTGGAGACTGTGATACTTGTGCATGTGTGGAATAAGAGTAGTTTACAAGTACACTTCTAACCATGCTGCATAGAGTGCAATGATGGAGATGTTATCTTTAACTCTAGCTGCAAAGTATAATATGTGTGTGTGTTTGAATCTGTAATAATGTTCTTTTATTTGCAACCAAAAATACTTTCAGTTAATTACAAATATAAAGTGAGACAGTATTTCTGTTTCAGTGATTGTTAATATTAACTGCTGCTTTGGAAATGAGCTTGACTGTGCATTTTTATTTCCTTTTTAATAATGAATGTGTGGCTGTAAAACACTCTATCAGTACTAGATCTGTATTAACCAACAACCTCTTCATCACAGCAGAGGCAAAAGTACATTTAATTGCATCATAGAGACATAAAAATATCTTGTTTCAGGAAGTCATGGAGGTATTGTGTGGGATTAGGCTGTGTAAACTGATATTCACATTAATGAGATATTTGTTAATATGAAAAAGAAAGATGAGTTGATGGGTCTGATTCTTTGTCATCTTAAGTGGTCGCTTACTCTTGCTTAAAAGTGAATGCAAAAATGCAATTAAAACACAATGTTCTGTTTCACTCCCATTTTGCAAGTGTATAAAATTATATATCTATAAATACACAGACACATGTTATGTAAGGTATGAAATTCTGAAGAATCCAGTTTTTTATCTTCAAATATTTTAGCTTGCAAAATGTTATACTTGCCTCCATATGCTGAAAATTTGAGACTTACCTTTTAATTCCTTATCTATCCTGTTGTAAAAATAACTGCAGATATCTCGATTATTTTCAGGAGCTAGTGGCAATATAAGGCAATATGTAGGTTAAGTGTTCAATATGGCTATGTTTTGCAAAAATAAAATCTCTTACCTCAGAGATTAGGTGTCTGGTTTAAATGCATGCCAAAGGAACATTCAGATGAAGAATAATGTTGTGATTAACACATTGTATTGGAATTTGAGAGCTGGAAGTTGAATTCCTAGGCAGTCATGTCTCTCTGTGTGGCTGACATCAGAAATTTATTAGGATACCAGCTAGAAATACTTTACTCTTTGTGTAAAACAGGCTCTGTAATGCATCCTTTTCTTCACATAGTTTAGACTGGAGACTCTTCAGACCAGATGAACTCTAAAAGTGAAGGTTTCAACTGCAGATTAAGGTGTATTAGCTGAATGCATGTATTTGCACTAAGTGTAATCTAGCCAGCTTTGTTAAATAGCAATAAAAATAATGTCAGGTATTTAGTAAATAGGACCCAGCTTGCCCTGCATGCTTGTGTGGCTAGGTGATGCTGACGTACATTCTGTATGTTCACTTCCATAATTACTGGGGCTAGCTAGATTAAAGACTAGATCTGCTTTTCCCTTTCAAAAAAATTTGGTTTCTTTTGATCAGCTTTTGTCTTACCCCTTTAGTAAATTCTGCAGTCAACCTTTAGATTTTGTTCTGATTTATTCTCCTGTGGAAGCAAGCTTTTTCCATCCTCTGTCTTCCCTTGGCCCTCCCTGCCCCATGATACACAGATTCTTCCTTTCCCCACAGAAGACCAGAAGGCATGCCTCTGCGGCTGCTTTGCTCAACAAAGCTGTTTTGCTGGGCAATACTAGTTGACAGTTGCCCCAGAATTCCCAAGAAGTATGATTTCCTTCGTGCTTTAAGAAAAGCAAGAAATAAACATAACTAAAGCTTGAGTCAATACAGATTTGCACAGATTTCCCTAGGGCGGGATAGTGGTAATGCACAGCCCGGACCCTAAATGTAGTTCCCCTCATTCTCGTTCTGAACCACCTCTAACAGAGAGCCCATTTCCTGCATGAGTTGCCTACTTCTGACATTACATTCTCCTCAATGACAATTGTGCTGTAGGTGTTCAAAAGCCAAGTAGTGCACTGAATATAAAACTTATTTGATTGAGTAGAGTTCAATATTATGGAAAGGCATATTCTGCAGTTTAAGATTGTTGAGTTTTCCTCTTCAAGAAGGATTAGACTCTTGTTACATAAGTAACATAGAGTAGCACCTTTACCCCAAAGCTATATTTCAAAACCAGGATTATTTTTCTGGAAGTTAACAGTTAAATTTGTTCATCAGATTTTGGGTTAAAAATTGGTGCCTCTAAGAAATGTAGCAACCCATAGAAGCAGAGGAATGCAGGAGGGACAAGAGAAAGAGAAAAACTTGAAGGAAGAGGGAAGTTGGACATGCAAAGCAGCTATTAACTCAGTTTAACAGGACTGTGTATTTTGCTGTTATGCACTTATTCCAGGAAGCTTACTATAATGGTAAATCTGTCCTTAAATCATTTAGTATATAGTGTAGCTTCTTCATAATTTAAAGTTTTTAGACATATTATGGAGCAAATGGACACAGAGCTGCTGTAATATAATGATGCTGATCTGTAATGATTTTTAGGAAAACCCAGTGGCTTTTGTTTAGTTTATGTTGTGGTGTTCATGACAGTGGATCCCAAAGGACGATGAAGACAAGGAGGTGACAGAGCCACTGCATGCTTGGGTGTATCCCTAGTATCCATGGTGCACACTCACCAGGGACCAATGTTATGGCCATGAGACAAGACCCCAGCATTCACCATGGCATACACCTCTGATACAGTTTAGACTCAACTGGAATAACTAACACTTTCTATTCACAGGTAGCCTAGAACTGCACGTAGGGAGCATATTCCACACCTTTTGAGTAATTCTGGTTAGTATTTCACAGAATCCCAGAATTGCTGAGATCTCTGGAGATCATTTAGTCCACCGCCCCTGCGTAAAGCAGAGTCAACTAGAGCAGGTTGCTCAGGACCTTATCTAGTCAGGTTTTGAAGATTTCTGAGGATGGCAACTCCACAACCTCTCCGGGCAAACAATTCCAGCGTTCAACCAACCTCACAGTAAAAACCATTTTTTCCTGATGTTTAAATAGAATTTCCTGTGTTTCAATATACATCCGTTGCCTCGTGTCCTTTCACTGGGCACCACTGAAAAGACTTTTGCTCAGTGTTCTTTACTCTTCTCCCTGTCCTCCATCAAGAATTTACAGACAATTATAAAATCTCCCCTGAGCCTTCTTTCCTGCAGGCCAAACACTCCCAGTTCTCTCAGTCTGTTCTCATGTGATAGATGTGCCAGTCCCTCAGTCATCTTTGTGGCCCTTCACTAGCCTTGCTCCAATATGTCCATGTCTCTCTTACTGGGGCATCCACAACTGGACACAGATTTCAGATGTGTCTCACCACTTTTGTTGACCTGCTGGTAATACTGTTTGTAATGCAGCCCAGGTGGCTATTGTTCTTCTTTCCTGCAAGGATGCATTGCTGGCTCATGTTTAATTTCATGTCCACCATGACACCCAGGTCTTCTTCTGCAAACCTGCTTTCAAGCCCATCAGTCCCCAGAATGTACTGGTGTGGGGACTATTCCTTGCAAGTACAAGACTTTGCACTTCCCTTTGTTGAACTTCATAAGATTCTTGTAGGTCCATTTATTAAGCCTTTTGTGGTTCCTGTGAGTGGTGGCACAACCATCAGGTGTATTAACTACTCCTCTCAGTTTTGCATCATCTGAAAAGTTGCTAAGCATGCACTCTGTCCCATCACCAGCTCATTAATGATGATGTTAAGCAGTACTGGCCCCACTATCAACCCCTGGGGTACTCCAGTACTGACTGACCTCCAGCTGGACATAACCTTTTGAGGCTGGCAGTTCAGTCGGTTTTCAGTCCACCTCATTGTCCGTTTGTCTAGTCCAGCCCCTCTATTCAAAGCACGGTCAACTAGACAAATTACCAAGGATGGAGACTCCATAGCCTCACTAAGCAAACAATTCCAGCTTTTGTCCACCCTCATAGTGGATTTTTTTCCTTATGTTTAAATGGGATTTCCCATGTTTCAGTTTGTGTCCACTGCCTCTTTTCCTGTCACTGGACAATACTGAGAAGTCTGTTGCTTTGTCTTATTTACCTCCCCCATCAGGTATTTATATACATTGATAAGAACCCCCCTGAGCAAGGTTAAGCAACCTCAGTTCTCTCAGCCTCTTCTCATATGACAGGTGTTCCAATCCCTTAATCATCTTAGTGGCTCTTCAAGCATTTTGTATGATAAAATCATAAATAGAGGGAGAAAATTATGTGGTAGAGTAGCAGTTACCTTTCACACTCTATTGTCAATATTTGCATTTTGTCTGATTAATGTTGCTGTATTCTGTGGCTTTAAAGAAGAGACACTTATCAAAGAAGTAGAGATCTTCCTCATCCTTTGTCTGTGCTAAATAAATTACTTACAGTGTTCTTGTAAGTGGTTACAAGTTTGTTATTCTTTGGGCACTAAGTACCATTTAAATTGTCTCCTGTTTCCATCTGTGCCAGTGGTTTGGACAATAACATCATTGCAAGGCCATGCCTAAAATTAATAATATTGATCTTGTTACTAAATAAAAATTATGTTTCTAAAGATTGGACAGGTGGTCCTAGACTCCAGACAAACTATGGAGCTGTTTTTTCCTTCATCAAAAAAGTGACTGTATGTAATCTGTCTACAGCAAAACAATATACTTTCCATTTCTCTTCTTTATAACAATCTTTATTATGTGGTTTTGATAGCACTACATTAATTGTACCAAAAATTGTTGTTTTCAGGAATATTATTGAGTCTCTCTGTACTAAAATTCATTAGTTTGTCCTTATTGAATGAAGGACACTAACATAAAATAGGATTGTTAGGAAACAGTTTCAATACCTCCTTTTGAGGGTTTTCAACTCTTCTTGCATTTTTTACACTATTCACTGATTTAATTTTTGTGTGTGTGTGTTTGAAAGTATCCCGTTTTGATGTATTTTATAAACAATTGTTTCTCTCATGATTTTTGTAAGTTGCTGCTTAGAGGAAGACATACCACTGAAATACATATTTTAGTTCCTGACTGATGGAGGGTTATGATGGCACCAGTTTCTGACAAGTTTAAAACACTAGACAGCATTCCAGATTTCTCAGCAGGAAAATGTAAATCTCCTTAATTTTATTCCTACTGAGCTGTAGCAACTAAGGTCTTATATTTAAATGTGAATTACTAAATAGACAGCATGTTGATGATAGGAGCAGGCTATGTGTTATATGTATCAACAAGTTCTCCTAAGCCAAATACCTTGTCAAAAATTCATATTCCCATCTATGCATTTGTGATAAAAGGAAATAATTTTAAGAGTATTATGCCTTTTATTCTTAAAAGCCTACTGAGGATATTAGGTTAGGGAATGGAGTGAGATTTGCCATGTAAATTGACAGGTGAAACCTTCTAGCTTTAAGCCTCTAGAACCTAAACTTATCACAGCACTGAAGAAAATAGTCACATCTCAGAAAACTTAGCAAAGTCTATACAGGTCGTAGTAATGTAGAAAGGCCAGATATTGTATGATGTCTTTAGCATAGTTTATCATCTGCTTTAGAAAGATGTTCTTGAAATGTATTTAACAGGCAGCTCAGTTCATTACCAATTGTGAAAAATTTGGAAAGTGAAAAGGTTTGTTTGGTTTTTTTTAAATGTGTTGATACTGTTAAAAAAAAAAAAGGCAGGTGGCAACCTCAAGCTGAGGTATTGTGTCTGAGATAAATCTTATATCTTAGAATCTCTTCGTGTTTGATGGTGACTATAAGATTTGGAGCTCTTGCAATACAGATTAGAAATAGCAGTGAGACAGAAAACAGTAGTAAAGAATGATGCATGCTCTGTGCTGACTTTATACACGTTTGTAAAATATAAGGAGGTGGCTGTTACATATATATTTACACTGCTGCATGGACTTAAATACTAAGCTTGATGCAAGTGAATAGTCACCCACTTTAATGAGTTGGACTGTAGACTGGCGTGGACTATGGGCATGCACAGTGAAGCGTGAATGGAAGTCTTTATAGAAGCAGGGCCTAAGTATGAAATATAAACATAATTCATTTGCCATTTAAGTATAGATACTCCTACAGGAGAATGTAGTGAATTTTGCAAGAATGTGATTCTTGCTAAATGACAGCTTTTTGAAGAGGAAGGATCTGTTTTTCTAAATACAAAGCAAGACTCTTCATAGAATGGTCCAATTTGAGCATTTGTCAGACCTTTTCAGTAAGTGCTATTAGATATTTAAGGACCAAAACAGACATTATTTTGTTTTATTCAAACAACTGCATCTCTAAAAGAGCTTTGTCTGTGCTTAAGAACTGATTTCTTAGACTCCAAAGCATGTAATCTCCTGAAGTGTTACCTACATTTCCTACCATAATTTTCTTCCTACAGAATTTTCTAGCAAAGTAGTTCATGATCCTGTCTAGTTGATGAGACTCGACAACTTAGTAATTTGAGAATGAACAACTGCAGACAGTACAGCTTTTTAAAAGCAGGATTGTGTATATTCTTTGTCTTCTGGGAGAGACTGGCTGTGTCCAGAGCCTAAGAAGAGAGAGCCCAACCTGCCGTAACGTACTCAGCTCAAAGCCATGTGGCCTCAGCAGCACCGTGCGGAACCCAGACTTCCAAGCATTACAGAGAGGCAGCTCAAGATGCAGGAATGGTAAACAGTCTCACAGCTTTTGGTTGATTTTGTACTCAATCTGATTGAGTGCACATCAACCTGGAATATGCTGTTTACATGCAGGCAGACTCTGAAGGCCATGATTTTGTCACTGAAAAAACAAAAAACAGATTTTTTTTGTATACTTGAGAATTGTTTTATACATCTTTTCTTTAGAAAACTCAGTGATTATCATGTCAGACACAGGCACCACTTATGCAAACTTTTATGATTTACTACAGTCATGAGACTAACGTTGGGAAACCAGCACTGTCAACTTCCTAAGCTAACGTGACTGCAGAACTGACACATGATGCCAAGTTATGGGCTGAGGAGTGATTGTTCACTTGAGAACAGCTTCTGGCTAGAATCCTGAGCTTGTCTTTCCCTAAAACTAGTGTGTTATTCAAATGAAGAATCAATTAAAAGTATCAGTTTTGCTTAATCTTTTTCCATTAGTATATTGAATAAAAATGATTAATATTTCAAGACAATGCTTTCAGTAAAATATTATCTGGAGTGACTCTCATTTATTCATGTGATCTGTTACAAATGTCCAAAATACCTAAAGGACTTCTAATTCTGCTTAATCTTAGGGAAAGGTGGAGATAATATCTTTTAGCTAACTCAGTAGGCCAAATTCAGCTGTGACTGTGGTCATATGATTGGATGCACTGGATCACGTGCAACATGCTGCTGCACAGGGGATGTGAAGCTAAGGTTGGAGTGTCTTGGTCTGCCCTCTATTTTCTCCTAATTTATTCAGAAAAAAACATTCGCTATTTATATTACGAGTTAAAAATTAAGTTCACAAGTATCTAGATTAGGTTTTCTCCAATGAAGCCTGCTGTTTTAACTGGCAGACAAAGTGTCGGTTCCCATGAATGAGAGTCTTCCCGTGTAGTCCAGATAAAATGGAGTCCTTCCAATCTTGTGTTATTAAGTTAAAGGTTTTATTCTTGAGAGAGCTGGAAACAGAACTCCTGTTGATAATTGATTGAGGTAGGGTAGTTAACTTCCTAAGACATTGTGAATGTCATTAATTTGTCTTGTAAAAGATGAGGCAATTTGGTTGCTACTTTTCTATTTCCTTTGAAGCCTCTTTGTTTGCTGATTCTGCCATCAAAACAGGCATGAGTAGATTTCTTGAGGATTGCTTTTGCTGAGCTTATTGGAGTTTTAAATTTGTTTTGACTTAAAATCTAGTAGCAAGTCTTGTTTTTAATTTGCAGTGCAAGTTGATTGCATAATTGTGAAGCTGTTTGACATGTGTGATACAATTTGATTTGCATTCCTGCCAGTTTTCAACTGTAAGAAACAAAATCTGTTAGTAACAATTTTAGAGGGGACTCACTGTAGGGTTCTTACAGTTTGTTTTCCATTTCCCAGAGATTGAAAGATGACACTCTTATAGAACTATTTGAACCCTTCACGTTATTGTTTATCTGAGCTGTATATGTTGATGCAAGTGGCTTTGACATTTGGGGGGGGGGGGGGAAGACTAAAAAAAAAGTATATAATATATAAAATGCAGTATAGAATGGAAGAAGCAATATAATGCTGACAGAATTTTTTTTTTTTTTAAAGTAATTGAACTATAGCAAATAGCCATTAGGATGTCTTGTGGAAAAGCATAGACTTTGTTGAGACCCGATCAGAAAATTGGAAACCTATGATTATACTGGTATAGAGATACTCTTCCCCTGAAAGGATACATACATAGAGTTGGCAAAGGTTTTGCCCCATGACCAGCAGATCCTGGAAATCTATGGAGTAGACATAGTCTTGCCCATGCAGAGAACAGCTGTGTTCAGGCTGCCCTGTGCATGTTAACACCACTGGAGTTTGTCTGATAATGTGGCTCTGATTGTCACTGATTGATTTTTATTTTTTTTTTTTTTTTTTCCATTGTGCAGTAGCAGGGAGACTTGAAATAGTATTAATTCCCAAGTAGAATTTATCTGGAAAAGCCACAGAATAAGCAGGTGATACTATTGTAGAGAGTAGAATAAAAGGAGACTGAACTGGCAGAAGCATATAATCAGATAGCAATACAGGTAAAGCAGTTAAGAAGTATTAGAGATTTTACAATAATAGAAATCAGGTGTGATTTCCGTGAGTTCAGAGAAAGTCTAACAAACTATGCAGTGGAAGTGAAATAACTGGCCAGAGACCAAAAAAGTAATTCTGAAGATGCAAGATCTTTGTCGTGCATGGAGAGCAGCTGATTTAGAACCAAGGTGGGTTGTTTCAAATTATGCATCATCTTTAAGCTGTTACCAAAATGTGCAACCGTTACTTGCTCTAAGTACTTGTACAGGATTGCTATAAATTTATATAAAACATAGGACTGTAAAAGACTACTTTGGTCATTCTCTGTGGTTCCCCACAATCACCGGCAACTGTGAAATTATGCCTACTCCATTTCAGCCTACAGAACATACCGCGAACCGCAAAATATTTTCTTTCAAAACCTTATAAAAATCCAACGGTGATGTAGTACAGGAGACAAGGTGCATAGAAACTACAATGTGCTATAAGACAAAGCCAGGAGAGGCTGAGGCCGCCACCAGTATTTTAGTGGCCTGCAGTTCCCCACTGCAGATCATTGTTTTGAAACTGAGCACAGAGGCAAATGGATGCACGGAAGCCTCTTGATGGCATGTCTTGTATCCTGTATCCTTCCTGCTGTTGCATCACTCCCTGTGAGCAGTCTCCGATGGTTCAAACCCCCGTCACTCCACCTTGTCACCAAAAATCAATTAGGCAATTAGGTATTAAGAGAATAAAAAATATTGTTGTGGCACAGTGCAAGGCTCTATACCATAATGAAGAACTGCCTTTGAAGCTAAAATAATGTCAACTAGGTCACTCGCACGTGAAGAATCAGCTTGGCCACATGGTAGCTTATACTGTACCTTTACTGTGTTTAAAAAAAAAACAAACCGACAACCAGAAAGGAACAGCTGATCACAGTTTGGACAGTTGGACACTAGAGTAACCAAATAGAGAATTTGGTCACTAATATTTGAAAAGTTTGTCCACTTTCTCTGAGAAGTTTCTGGAGATGTTTTTGTCTGATGCATACAATCATGCCTATTAAAACTACTCTTCCAAGAGAAAAAATACAAAATAGTGACAAAATAATCAAGGCAACATAAGGAAAATACTTTTTAAAAATATGCCCATCATGCCTAATTCTTAACTCTACAGCTGCTTTCAGCTGAACAGTTTGAATTCTGCTGTGATAGATTGGTATTTTTGCATTTGCAGTACCCCTGAAGACTGTAACCACAGTTCTTAAATCTGTTATTCAGAGGGAGGTATGTCAAGCTGGTCCCAAGATCTTCCCTAAGTATGTTTAATGGTCAGCTAATAATATGTTCAAAACCAGGTATTTTTTCACTTCAACCTCTGCGTACAAGTGGCTGAAGTTAAATTATCTCCTTCATGCTAGTGACAATTTCTAGACAATTTTATTTCACAGTTGTGATTTTTTTTCTTACAGTGGCAATCTCCCTTTCCCACTGCTATGGCCTTGTTCCTTACTTGTTTTCTCTGTTTCTCTAACTGGGAAGAGACGGTGTGTACTATGGCTGATCAGTATTTTAGTGTGCCAAGGAAATGTTTAACAATAGAGATCTGCTCATCTTTCCCTTGGTAGAGTCACTAACTTGATTCCCCCTCCTTTACTGCAGCCAGTTATTATAAAACCTTTAGGAACTTACTTTACAATTTCTCTTACTTTTTAAAATTTGCTTGAAATTAGTTCAACAAAGTTGGAGCGCTTTGTGACACAATTTTACCTTACTCTTGAAATGTATCTTGAATGCATGTCTTGTTTACTTACTTGTCAATGGCATAATAATACAGATGTTAGCATTTTGCAACCTGCTTTGCTACTTTACTTTAGACTATAAAAGAAGAGTAAGCATAAAGAAAGAAATGCTATGTATATCCCAGAAATGCTATTATGTGCTAATATATGGCATTTTATATAGAGCTCAGTATGGATGAAAAAAGGCCTCACAGTAGAAACACAAAACCCTACTGCTGATCACTTTCACAAATAAGAGGTGGTGTTAAGGAGAGCCTAACTCCTAGCATTTCCTATCAAATCAAAGATGGTCTTCACACTGAGCATAGTAATACTGTTTATACAATAAACAAAGATCCTATACTTTGCCTAAAAAGCAAAGAAATATGACACTGATCCCAAGATAATGGCAAAGACAATGATAAAGGACAGTAAGAGTTAAGTTTATTTGCTGCTAGTAAATTATTCATATATATGATGAAGTACACAAGATGCAGCAAGGAAAGTTTCAACTGGACCTAAGAAAAAAAATCCACTATGAGGATTGCCAAGGGCTGAGACAGGTTGTTCAGAGAGGCTGTAGAATTGCCATCCTTAGACGTACTCAAAGTTTATTGGGATAAAGCCCTGAGTGGCCTAATTTAACAGTAGACCTGCTTTGAGCACGGGCCTTGGACTAGGTGGTGTCCAGAGGTCCCATCCAGTTAGTGTATGGTTCTATTTTAGATACTGTTCTAGTGGACAGGGAATTTAACACTGGAAATAAAAGATGCAAAAGTGGTTATATTGATCTGTTTTTCATACCTGAGCAAATATGCAGTAATTTCAAGTAAGTTGCCAAGCAGTTTGAGGGACACGATCTTCCTCTCTGTTCAGCACTGATGAGGCAACATCTGGAGTGCTGTGTCCAGTCCTGGGTTTCTCAGTACAAGAAAAACATGAAGCGAGTCCAGCACAGGGCCACAAAGATGATTAAGGGACTGGAGCATCGTTCGTATGAGGAGAGGCTGAGAGTGCGGAAACTTCTCAGCTGGGAGAAGAGAAGGTTGGGGGGGGATCTTACCAGCATGTGTAGATGGGAGGGAACAAAAATGAGGAAGTCAAACTGTTCTCCTGTTCTCAGTAGTGCTCACTGACAGGACAAGAGGTAATGGACACAAACTGAAGCACGTGAAATCCCATCTGATCACAAGAAAATATTTTTTTTACTATGAGAGTGGTCAAAACAGGAACAGATTGCCCAGAGAGGTGGTACTGACCCATCTGTGGAGATACTCAAAACCCAACTAGACATAGTCCTGGACAACCTGCTCTAGCTGACTCTGCTTGAGCAGAGGGGTTGGACTAGATGATTTCAGGAGGTCTCTTCCAACCTAAGCAATTCTGTGAAGTTTGCAAGATATTAAAAGTCATAAAGTGGCATTTCCATCACATGTCTAGAGACTCGGTAATAGTGAAGGTGGTCCTCTTAGGATAACTGGAGGGTAATTGGAGACTTGCCTAGAAACACGCTCCACTGTAGCCCTATAGGGATGTAAGGTTGTATTCATGTGGATGTACTTGCAGAATTAGAATTGTTCACTCCTTTCAAATGTTACTGAGAACTTGGCTGTATTGACCAATGTTTCTTTTTCTCTGGAATTTACTTGAGAACTGAAATAAAACTTTTTCATAAAAAAAAAAAAAAAAGTTGGAGCTGCATTAATGAGTAAAATTAATGAAATTCTTGAAGTTCACAAGTTCTTATGTGTCCTGGCTGTTCCTTTAAAAAGATACATTTTATTCATATCAAATGTAAAGAATTACTCTGTTTCACACATTAGGATGATGCAGTAGTCAGGGTTTTCAACAAACTACTCCTCTACTTTGATAAGGCTTAGAAAGCAGTCTTTATGCTCCATGTGTTAGACAAGCTCGTATATGCAAAAACAACTTAGTTTTAAAAGAAAGCAAGTACTACGTTAGAGGACACTCCAAGAACTACTGAGCACAAGTTGGTCGATAGGAAACTGAGAAGTTTAAGAAACGCTGGAAAATGAGAGCAGCTGTATTTTCACCCCTGAGTTGAGGGCTATAATCACCCTCTCTCTAACACCACGTTTGCTGTCGCTAATATGTGATATATATTTACTGTGACTAGCTCAGTTTATTTTGTAATTCTGTTTCTTTCATAACATGAAAATGACTGCCTTGTTTGATTCAAACACTATTCCTCTGTTACCTTTTAACTGCTGTAAGGAGACCAGAATGCTCACATCACTTACATGGCCCTATATTTTTAAACCAACCTGTTGTAGACAATCTTAGGAGTTAACTACATTTGAAATTATAATTAATTCATAAGCATTTATTAACATAATTTGCTTCCTCGTGATATAAAGTAGGAGTAAGTATTTAAGGATCTTTGTTATACTGCTTTCCTCTGATAATGAAATGAGAGCATCTTCTGCACTACTTCTTGCTTGTTCTTTATGTTGTGGTCTTGAAAGGTGCTGAATGCCTCAACTTTCATCATGTTCCACGAGAGTTAAGGGCACTCAGCATCTGATAAATACAGCTTGGTACCAGCAGGACCGAGCTCCTACATTGTGGGGACACGAGGCAAGAATTTGTCATGTGTACTGGCGCTGACCTGGTAGTCCTTAAAAGAAAGGCTTCAGCGTGGCTTGTGGGAATCTATACCAGTGGTGTATGTTTGCAAGTATCACAACTGCTGTGCTATTATTACTGTATAGCCTATGCAGTATAATAAATGGTGTAACTCTGTGCTTTTAATGTGCTTGAATAGAACATTGTATATCCATTATTGTGTAAACATAAGCCTACCTGATAAATTGGTTTTGAAAATGTTTTATTTTTTTCAATAAGGACACTTGATAAACTATGCTTTCAAATCTCACTTAGAATCCAATTTATTTTTAAAACAAATCTTACCAGGCACAGTCATTTTGAAAGAGCCTGGAGAACACCAGCAGTTGCTTGTTTTAAATGCATGTATGTAAGTTTAATAACGCTGTGTCATGCTCACTTCACATGCAAGCAGGGCCACTCTCATGCTCATTCTGAAAACTCTGAACTTCTGCTAAACTGACAGAATGGGGCTGCTAATTAAAATATTCCCATGAGATAGTCTATGTTGTCTACTTTCTCTGTGAGAGTTTAGCATTCTCTAACCTTTGACTCAGCAGCGTGTGTCTTATGATATAATAATTTAAACAATGGTTAACAATAGAAGGCCAAAACCATCAAAACACAACTTTTTACTAAACTATACCACATGCTGCTTTGAAAGATTTTTAGCTTTATAAACTTTTGTTCATAGTGTGGAAAAATAATCTCATACAAGATGAACATGTTATCAGGAAAAATTATGCACATTCTGTTGAATTACTGTGTCAGGTTTATCATGCATCCCCGCTGCACTGGAAGTTTCTAATGCACCTGACTCGGCCTGGCGATCGAAGTGATGTGCTGGAGGGGAAATATTCTAGAAGTAGGAACGGATGGCAGGAGCAGGCCTAAGTTATGAAAGCCTTCTGCTGTTGCAGCACATACCTGAGGATGAGAAGGAGACTGCACCAGAGGGCCAATGCAAAATGCGCGTTTATTTCAGACGCAGGGTGGAAAGGCAGAGACCTAGCACAGTCACAGGTAACGTGACGGTATTACAGCTAGTGTAGGAAATGCTTCCTTGTGTTTTTGTGATTATTGTTAAAATAAGTGTAGAATAAATGTGTTTGTAAGAATAGGGGAGCAAAAAGCAGAGGCATTGAACCACAGAGACAGCTTTCACTCGTGCTGAATCGTTCTCCGGCTACTTGGTCCCGGTTAGGGGGAAGCGCATGTACAGCTGTGTACAGGATTTGGGCCTGACTTCGCCCAGTGGTTTAGTATTTGCTTTTATAAAAGCTCGGGGGACGGGGGGCAAGGGTTGGAAGAATGGGCTTAAGCGTCGCCCTTCCAGGGGCAGACGCTGAAGTTATTTTTAGGAAAGGCAGCAAGGGCCGAAGCCGGGCGAGTGGCGAGCCGGCGGGAGCGGGCTGGGGTGCGGCCGTTCCTGCGCTCACCTGTGGCCGGCAGCGCCCGTGCTGCGCTGCGCTCCGCTCCGCTCCGCTCCCCTCCCCTCCCGCTCTCCACCCCACCTCCGCCCGCCCCGCCGCCCGGGGGGTCCCGGCGGCTCCCGCCCCGGAGCGGCGCTGCGGGCTGTGGCGCAGCGGGGCCCGGCCGGGGAGCAGCGCCTGCGCGCCCGTCCCGCCCGCCCTGGGACCGGCCGCGGCGGCCCGGCGGGGAGGGACGGAGGGAGGGCTGGAAGGGGGCGGGAGGCGCGCGCCGTTTCCCTTTCTCTTTCGCTGGGCGGCCGCCCGAGGCCCCCGGGCTGCGCCAGGTACGGCGGGGGGGGG
>JAAGAY010143901.1:26760-76294 GCA_011801015.1 Ardeotis arabs | reverse complement strand
AGGAGGCGCAGAGCATCGACGAGATCTACAAGTACGACCGCAAGCAGCAGCAGGAGATCTTGGCGGCCAAGCCCTGGACCAAAGAGTGAGCGAGAGCGGGAGCGGGACCGGGCCGGGCCGGGCGCCGGAGGGCGAGCGGGCGGGCGGTGAGGGCCTGAGGCGCAGGCCGGGCCGGGCCGGGCCTGGCCGGGCGGCGGGGCCTTACGGCCTCCGCGGCCTCTCTTTTGCAGCCACCATTACTTCAAGTACTGCAAGATCTCGGCGCTGGCGCTGTTGAAGATGGTGATGCACGCCAGGTCGGGGGGCAACCTAGAGGTGATGGGGCTGATGCTGGGCAAGGTGGACGGGGAAACCATGATCATCATGGACAGCTTCGCCCTGCCGGTGGAGGGCACCGAGACTCGCGTCAACGCTCAGGCGGCCGCCTACGAGTACATGGCTGCGTACATTGAAAACGCGAAGCAGGTAAGCAGAGGGTGGCAGAGGGTGTTTCTCTCCCTCCGTGGTGAGGCTGTGGATCTTGTAAGGCAGTCGCACGGGAACATATCCGGGGGTGCGCAGGCTTCCCCGCCTTCCCTCCTCCCACAGTGATAAACTGGCTGCCTAGTTGCCCTGTTTCTTTGCAAACATGGCTAAGATGCCTGTGTCAGCAGCAAAGAACACAGACCATTTTAAATGTTTCCACCTGTATATTTCCATATCTTGCAGGAGGTTATCAAATACTGGATCCTCCTTTCCTTTATAAATGGTTTTCACTGCTCAGGAAGTGGGGGTTTTTTTGGCTGCAAGGAGGAACAAGGAGGGAGTGTGTTTCTAAAATAACTGATATAATACATGTTTCTAAAAACAGTATGCAAAATTAAATATAAAATACATGTGTGTCAGATATACTTACTATTTGTAGGTGAGGAATATGACATTTACTCTTACCTTCTTGCTTTCTGAAGTCTTACTGCATAGCCATGCTGCTATTTTCCACGAAAATAAAGAAAATACATTTGTCAAGAAAATGCCGATGAATATATAATAAGTTCCAGTGCTACTTAATTATTCATATTTGTAATGTGGAAATTTAGATGAACTGACTGAGATATGTGTTCCTGCTCTTTGTCACTCTATATTCAGAGAGCAATGTCGTATTAAGCCTGACTATGCGGTAAAATTCTCACATGCAGAGGGATAGCAGAAATATGAATCTGCTCTGTGGCTGGTGCAGAAACCACCACAGCGCATCAGAGCACCTGCTGACATGCTTCTTCCAATACAGGGCAATCTGTACTACAAATAAGCACTGAAATAACTAACTCTCCAAGCTCAAATAGTTTTGATTTTTCTTTAATCCTAGAAGTGTTTTAAGCCAGCTGAAGTTAGAGGCCACTTACTTATTCACTGGAGATAAACAGAGCAGTATTTGGGTTATTCTGGAGAGCTGTACACAGCCTTATATATAGTTACAGATATTTAAATAGATGTGAATTAGGCTGGATCATAACATCAGAAAAGAGTAAACATAATCGAGAAGTAGGTATATTCTGGGACTTTTTTTAATAATTCATCCCTGGTTTTGGGAAAAGTTAGAAATAATTGATTTAGTCTAGTTCCATTTATCTGGAAACTGTTAATGTCATGATGCTAATACTGTTGTTGCAGAAAAGTAGATAACTTTAAAAGAGGTCTATCTAAAGTTATATTCATACTATCCAGTTCTTAGGTAGAAATAATGAGTTTCAAAATAGTAAGTATATAGCATAAAATAAGTCTTTTTTTGTATGCAGTTAGTTTGGTTTATGTTTAAAACAGTCCAGGTTTATATAGGAGTACTCAGATGGCAGGAAACATTTTTTTTCTAGTTGTTTATATTGTACAGTTTTGTCTATAGTTGGTTTCACAACTTTGAAATTGAACTTGTGTGCAAATACAATTAATCAGCTTTACTGGTGCGCTGGCAGAGTTTGCGTGCTGGCTGTTCTACATTTGATTTTGGCAAGCAGTTGTTCCCAGAATAACTCTTTTTAATATTAGCTTGCAAGTTGATATATTCCCCTGCATGAGTACTTTACAGATGCCAATGTTCCAGTTATTTGCTTCTCCATGGGCAGGATTTGGTGTTAATACAGTCAAAATGTGTTATTTAGCTTTGAAAAATAACATGTTCTTTAGTATTTCATTGGTCTCCCCTTCTCTGTTGTGGGAGATGTAAAGAAAATATTACTCAGAAATAAAATAAATGTTCCATTCAGTAGGCAGTTTGTGTGTTCTGTCTCATCTTAACATTTTTCTGATTTAACCTTCCTGACATACACAGTGTTTAGCAAAAGCAACCAGGTCATGCATCCAGACACACAGCTCTCAGTTAAGAACTGGCATATAGGGTTGTGCCAAAATTATTCAGCTCAGTATGGAGCAACCTGAGAGAGTATTACAAAATTAGGTGCAATGGGTGTTTGTTCTCCTGCAGTATTTTGGTTTGTTTGTTTGTTTTCCCTCCAGTATTCGTAGAGGTAGCCAGGGGTATTATTTGGAAACTCCTGGTTTGAGTTTTTCTGATCCTAAAACATGCCTCTGAAGTTATTTTTGAAACCTAGCAATAATCTGTCTATATGCCTCTGAGATGTGTTGCTGTACTAAATAATGAATGTTCATTCTCTACTGTCATACCATACGTTATATGAGATTATATATACTTATGTCTTATCCAACCTAAGAAATTCCTCTTCCACACTGAAGAGTCCCAGCTTGCTTACCATCTCCCCGTGTGGAATCTCATCTGTAGTTCAGCTGTCATTGAAGGAGCTCCTGGCTCCTTGAAGTTCTTTGTTCTGTGGTAGTAGCTATAACAGAGAATGCTAATACTACAGATTGTATGGTTTCTAGAAAATAATTTAGCAAAATAAGGTGTATGTTTAGTATTAGTAAGTTAGCTTCGCGGGCTGTGTGTGTATTCTTTTTTTTTTTTTTTAAATCCTCTCACCGTGTTGTAGTATGTGGAAGGCCCAATAGAGGGCAGCTGTTACTTTCGGAATGGAGATTAACAGCGTTCCTTCACTGCTGTTAGGTCGGTCGTCTAGAAAATGCAATTGGCTGGTATCACAGTCACCCTGGCTATGGCTGCTGGCTCTCTGGGATCGACGTCAGTACCCAGATGCTTAATCAGCAATTTCAAGAACCCTTTGTAGCGGTGGTTGTAAGTACTGGCTGATAGTTGATAAAACTGCAAATTATTTTGAGGAGGAATAATTTTTAGATTTCTGTCAGCATTCTAGTGTGCATTTTGCATGATGAAAGTGTTAGACCCAAATTTTAAATGAGTATTGCTCCGTTTGGTTTGCTGGTCACGTACTGATCAAACCAGTAGTATTGCTTACTGAGGCCATTTTCACTACATTGTTCCAGGTGTAGTAGCTCTGTACAAATCCATATGTTACTCTTAACTTAAAGTTCTACTTGGTACTTTTGCAAAAATATGTATTGAGCAATCCATATTCGACCTCTTGCAATACAACAAAAATCTGTTTCTTTTGTTCTCTTCATTACTTCTTCTGTTGGAATAGAGCAAAGCATGTTCACAGAGTTCCATTACTTTGCATGTAAAATGCCTTTTAAATTAAATCAATGGCATAGTACAAGATAAAATACAGTAGGAAATCTATCTATCTAGAAACTCTTTGGGCCCTTCAGGGTCTTCCAGGCTTCAGATCACATTTGAAATCAAAAGTAAGCCTTATTTGAGATACTACTTGTGTAACCATTGCTACTGAAGGAAATAAAGGAAAAAAGACTGAAATTATTCAGAATACCAACAAGTGCCAACTGAAAAAAAGTACTGTTTATGACAAAACTAACACAATTTGCACTAATTATGTTTCTGAAATACAATTACTATAAAGTTAATTTATGCCTGTAATAATTTATAAAATGCATGTAACAAGCATTATCTGTGTTTCTACAGATTGATCCAACAAGAACAATATCTGCAGGAAAAGTAAATCTTGGAGCATTTAGGACATATCCTAAGGTAAAGAGTTAAAGTTATCTAGTGCATGATCAGTAAACTGTCTTTAAATTAATAGATTGGTTCTAAAGATTACTGCAGTTTCATCATCTGACAGTTCGATCTGCTGTGCTGTACTGTATGTCATTGTTCATTCTAAAAGAAGGATGTGCTGATGTACTGGTTATTGCGTGTCTTTGGATATTGATTACATTTACAAAGTTTGAATTCTAGTTTGTTTTTCATAGATTTTTGTCAGTGTTAAATCAAATAGACTGTCTAGATAGTGGAGCTGTCCTACAATTTTATAGATCAATATAGTAATTTTTAAATTGATATACTTGTAGGTAGCATTCATCAGAACAGATTTAGGTTAATTGTTCGCTGTCATTTTTTTAGACCAATAACCAAATGTTAATACCATATTTATATGTTGTAATCTGCTTTTCATTTTAGAAAAGCAAGATTCGAAACTATCTACTTAAATCTTCAAATAAATATTATAAATCTTTGCAAAATAATGTACATAAAACTGAGTTAATTAAACAACATGAAAAGGCTAGGCTAAAAACTAGGAAAGTCTCTCTATTGGAGATCTGTATCTCCAAATGCAATCTTTTGTTTAGACTTCTAGCAGAGATATAACTGCTATTTAATTTCAATCTAATAAAGCTCAGGTATATCCTTCAAATTTCCAGTTATTATTAACGCATCAAGAACTTGTTTGTGAGAGGCTCCCAGTTGCATTCAAGCATTTCGTGTTGACAAATATACAAGAGATCTTGTTAGAACAGTTTGTGATTCAGGAGAATATTCACTTCTGAAGGCAAAACCACCTCATAAATACTTTCAGAATTTTGAGCAAGGAAAAGAATCCTGTACCTGAAAACCAAATCATATATAGAAAATGCACATTAGAGTCGTATTTTTAGGGAGTCCTCACAGTGGTCTGCTGGCAGCTCTTGCCTAGTCAGTGGCTGTAGTGGCTAAATCTTGGCTAAATAAGTAAAATAAGGCTAAAGAGGTAAATAAGTTCTAGGTATCCCTAAGGCATATCCAAGGCATGGATATTTCTTCCCTCTTCTCATGCCTCCTATTTTCCCTCAAAAGAGGATTGAAATAACTTCCAAGAATAGGTGGAGAAATATTATCATAGAAGAAGCTTGCTCTTTCTTTGATCTAAGAAATGATCTAATCATAGCTTGCCATCTTACTTGTTTGAAAAATCTCAACTATGACCACTAGTTTGCTTGCAGCGTGCTTTTTGATAGACCTGCAAAGGTAATGACTACTAGTAAGGCCAAATGTAAATCTAAGATCCAAGAAAATACCGAGTTTCAGGCTACTGGGGGAAATTTCATTTTCCCTAGGAAAAATAAATAGAATTGCATAAACTGGATTTTTTGTTAAGTGCTTTGAAAGAGTTTAGGCATTTTTAGAAGTCCCAAAATTACTGTGTTATCTTTGCCATTTGTTGAATTTTTAGGGTTATAAACCTCCAGATGAAGGTCCTTCTGAATACCAGACTATTCCACTTAATAAAATAGAAGACTTTGGTGTACATTGTAAACAGTAAGTAACATAAAAACTACTAACTCTAGCGCAAGTTCTCATTTTTTATGTTTAGGTTAATGATTCAGTACAGAAAAGTACATTTCTTGGAGTGTTTCAAATCTTGAAGTTCTTTGTTGCTCTAGCACTGTTGGGTTTGTGAAAAAGTATTTGTGTCATTTTATCAGGAGGTATTTTAAAGGAGAACTGTTAGAAAGATGAAAACGAACCTGGTTAAAACCTTTAGCAGTTGATTCCTGAACACCTTTAAGTAGTGGTGCTTTCCTAGGGCAGGGAGGAAAGGGTCAGATGTAGATTTAGCAGCAGGGCTAGGGAGACTGTAAGACTCAAGAGACTCTTCTGAGCATCCCTGAAGAGATGAAGAAATTAAAACAATTGGGAATTGGTCTTCCTATGAGGAAAAATCCAAAGCAGTAGCTACACAGAAGTCTTTGTAGAACTGCAATGTTCCTGTCATTTCAGAGTAGTCCTTATAAGTCTGGCATTGGCCATAAACCCATACTTTTAAGCATGAAAGGACACCTTTTATCTTTTTTGTTTTAGAGGTGGTCGATCTGGGAGAGTTCATTTGGTCTTTTTTTTTTAAGTTGGGAGTGCTTAATAGTTATCGCTATAACCTCCGTCTCTGGAGGTTGGTTTCTTGTACAAGCCATTTCTTTCCATCCAAACCAAGAAAATATTTTCCAGTCTTTCCCAAAAGGAAACAGCAGTTGGGCAAAGAGAGGGAATTGAAACTGGAAATCTGTCACATTACTGAATTAGTGATAATACAAAGACTAGAGTGGTGGTGTCCTCTCAGTAGTATGGGCAGTCTGACTAAGAATTAAAAGTTTAGAGAACTTGAATGATGATCATAGGACCACGGAATCATTTAGGTTGGAGAACACCCTTACGATCACTGAGTCCGTTACTGTAACGCCACCAAGTCCACCACTAAACCATGTCCCAATTGCCACGTCTACACATCTTGTAAATGCCCGCAGGGACGGTGACTCAACCACTTCCCTGGGCAGCCTGTTCCAATGCTTGACAACACTTTTGGTGAATAAATTTTTCCTAATATCCAATCTAAACCTCCCGTGGCCCACCTTGAGGCGATTTAGTCTCATCCTATCGCTTGTTACATAGGAAAAGAGACTGACACTTACCTCACTACAACCTCCTTTCAGGTAGTTGTAGAGCGATAAGGTCTCCCCTCAGCCACCTTTTCTCGAGGCTAAAACACCCCAGTTCCCTCAGCCGTTCCTTGGAAGACTTGCTCTCTAGACCCTTAATGATCCTATCTCTTTGGAATGTCAGTGACTACTAATTGCTTCATACTAATTGTCTGGATAATCTTGGTCAAACTTCTCTCCTTTAATTGGTGTTCAATGCCCAATGTGAAACTGCCTCCATTTAATCTTTTTCAGTAAGTTATTACGCTATTCCTCAAACAACTTGGATTTCTAATTTTGAATCTGCCACGCATCTCTTTGAAGAACTTAGTACCTCATTTTTCTTAGCATACGTGAAATAAGGGTATTTGTTCTATCACAGAAGTATTAAAGTGTGGTGTGTTGGTGGATTTTAAAGCATTGTTATCTCAGATGGAATTTCTTACAGAAATGCCAAGCAAAATAAATTTCTAGGGAAATAGATAATAGGATTATTGATGACCTGTTCAAGAATTTCCTGATCAAAATGAAGTTTAATCTAGCTCTTTAATGTTGCTGTAATTCAGCTACACTAATGACTTCGCATAGCTCAGCTCTCTATCTGCTTTATCATCTCTTGTGAATTCTGTAGCACTACTAAAGCCTGGCTTTCAAAATAAGTGTGACAGAATTTAAGATTGTTTGTCTGTTTGTAACGTTTGCTGTTGTCAAGCATTCCTAATTGAATTGCATTGCACAGGAAGTTCTAAGAGAATAGTTTAAAAAATCTTGCAATCTCATTAAATGCAACATATCAGTATGTGTGGGGATTATGTATACCTGTATTAAAGCTATATATGAAATACCTAGGGAAAATCTTTTAGAGCTAGAATTGGAACTGGGGGTAACTTTTTATTGTTTAGTGCTTTGAATTTTTCAAGGTATTGGCCATTGATAAGGATTTTTTGAGATGCATGTACTTTGGTGTACACATCACAGCCAAACAGAACATATTATTTCGTTTGCATGTTTGCCTTTAAAGGTATTATGCTTTAGAAGTCTCCTACTTTAAATCATCTTTGGATCGCAAATTGCTTGAGCTTTTGTGGAACAAGTACTGGGTGAACACTCTCAGTTCTTCTAGTTTGCTTACTGTAAGTACCATAGTATACTATCATGTGCATATATTAATTCATTAGTGCTGAAAGGCAGACCTTCTACAGTAAAATGTTTAATGGGACACTGATAGATATAGATCCCACATTAAGAATGTGTTTGTCAGATTAAACAAAAAAGGAAGGTTTTCCTAATCATAAATACTGAAATGTTCCTTATATCTGCTCTTTAAAAGTAGAAGGTGGGAATAACTTCGGTTATTCTATATCTTATAGATAAAGAAAATATATATATATGTGCTTAGATTTTTGTCTTAAACACCTTTTAACCTTATATCTCTTTACAGCACTGTAGTGAGTAGTATGCCTTAAAATAATGGTATTGAATAAGTAAACACTTTAAAAAACCAACCAAACAAAACCAACAACAAAACCTCAAAAAAACTAATAGAACTGTTAAAACAAGGTTGCAACAGAAATACTGTAGGTAAACCTTCAATGTAATAGCTCAGCATCAAAACCTTCCTTCTGCAAAAGCTAATTTTATGCCTTTTTCTCTTGGTAAAAAGCAACTGGGTTTTACTTACTCTTTCATAACTTAGGGCATGAATGGAAGGTAGTAAAGAGGCCCATTTCAGGCCTTGTGTACTGAGTATTTGTCAGATGTTCGGCTTCTGTTCTCTCAGCCACCACTCAGGCCACTCATGTTCTACGTCACTTCAATAGCAGATATAGGTTAACATGTGCCATACTGCAGTCTTATAGGCTCTTTTCAGATTTTGTTTATTTTGTCTACAGATGTGTGAATTTATAGCTTCGAATTCAATATGTTTATTGCCTTTTTTCTCCTAAGAATGCTGACTACACCACTGGCCAAGTCTTTGATTTGTCTGAAAAATTAGAACAGTCAGAAGCTCAGCTTGGAAGGGGCAGTTTCATGCTGGGTTTAGAGACTCATGATAAGAAATCAGAAGACAAACTTGCAAAAGCAACAAGAGACAGGTAAGATAATGCATAGTTGTGTTGTTCCCTGTAAAAAGTGTTCCTTTGTTTTAAACTTTTATTATGCCTTTAATTGTAACCTACCAAGATTACAGATAAGAATGATTAGATTACAGATAGGAATGAGAGACCCCAAATATCACCAGTTATTTTTGAAAGTTTAAGAAAATCTTGCCTTTATTAAGCCTACAATGGCTTTTCAGTCTTTGTTTCTGGAATAAATTAAACTCTACTTTATAGTTTATTAAACAAAAAAATCCCTGTTAAATTCCATCATTCCATCCATTTCCATGACAAACCAAAAAAGATGTTTTCTGTCAAACGCAAAATGGTATTATTGCTAGAAAATAGCATATTTTATGTGGTTAATCAGGTTAAAACTAAGAGTAGATAAAATTATTATATAGAACATGATTTTAAGAACTAGTGCTAACAGCCCAGCAAGTTTAATTTACACTTGTATAGCTCTTTCACTCACTTAAAAATTAAGAACTCATTTTTTTTTCATGCTTCTCAATAAATCCTTTTTCCACAAATGAGGAAACTTTTTTGTTGGTTTGTGTTTTGTTTTTAAGAAGTAGATTACAGAAATTCTGGCCTCAGCCACCTTGCCTGATAGCAAATACTTGCTATTATCAGTTAATGAACTTATAATCACTGGGCGTGCAGCATTGTTTCAAAGAAGTTGTAATGTTTTCCCTCAGTGTTCCTTATATATTTGTTGGTCAAGCATTTTAAGGAGTTGACTTTATAGAAGGTAATACCAATTTAGACTATTTTAGTTGCAGAATACATTTGCAATGGAGTTAAGACTGTTGCTAACTCAGAACAGTCAAGTTAGGCGATAGTCCCAGTTCATCTAGTGAAACAGTTACAACAGCAATGCTTTAAAGACATGAGGAGGATGGAGTTGCTGACAAGTTTACTTTGATTTTGATCCCTGTTTAGTGTCCCATAATACTGATGGCATTTTATTTTCACGTTACTCTCATGTTCTTACAGTTATTCTAAGAACTAACTCCTTCTCTGATCATGCTACTATTTCTTGCAGTGTTTCTAGAGAATTTTATTTTCTATTTAGTCATCGTTAGTAGTTAGTTTATAAAGTGTAAGACTGGAAGGGATTGTTGCTGTCATCTGTTCTACTTTCCTCTGTAACAGAGGCTACTGTGGTACCCAGAATGGATTGTAACCCCTTTACAGATGCATGTTTTTCTTCAGCTAATACTCTTTCCTAAGAAAAGAGAAAAGACAATAGAAGACTGGTGCAGACACTAGGGCAATTGATTCGGTGGCATCTAAATTACTTTTAAAAATAAGGTTGCAAAGTTTGGTAAGGGATTGTTGGGCGTACCTGTCTCAGGAAAAGCAATAGTGTAAAACATTGGCATAAAGGTGCTTGCCCTTGGCTACATGGTATCTTCTGTTAGTCTACGTACACATCTCTAAGAGCAGTTTTCTAAGAGTGCATACGCATTAGCCAAATTGTGCTCCAGGATAGCTTCCTTTGCCTAGGATTCCTTTATCTGTCTAGTAGTAATTTGTCCCTATTCTCCATGCTTTCGGAGCCGATTCATCTTTTACATTTGTATATTGTTTTGAGACATTTTTATTTGTTAGCTTGACATGAGATCCCTCTAAGCCAGGCACACTGGTTGAAAGTTGGATCAATAGGAATCCTCTCAGCTGTTTGGGGGTTTTGCACATAGCTATTCAGTTACTATTTGAACTATATCTGTATATCTCTCTAAACTCTTCCTTTAATATTCTCTGTAAGGTTTGTCAGAGGAGCTGTGGTTACTGTGTGCTATTGGCCTGGGGTTGGGCGAAGGAGATAAGGTAGAGAACAGTGAGAGCCTTTGGGTATTGATAAAAGATGGTAGTTCCCTCTCCTGGGCATTTTTATTTTAAATTTTTGGTTCAGATGACCATAGAGTTCACTTGCTGTTGTTAATGTAAGATGTCCTAAATTGCCAGACAAAGAAGTTTTCTGGAATTGGTCTTTGTTTGTATAGTGCTCATGAGTTTGCTTTTTAAGTAACAAAAAGCTATTGGCAACAATGGCTAAATTGCTGTGTGTGACTTTTCCTTTCTGGACAGTTGTTAAGATTCATGGGGTTATGGGCACCCTGAACTTCCAAAACAGCTGAATATCTTCAAATAAAATGACAGTTCGGTTCAGTGTTTGGCCAATGTTGAATTTATGCTTGTTTTTCAGCTGCAAGACCACCATAGAAGCTATACATGGATTGATGTCTCAGGTTATTAAGGATAAACTTTTTAATCAAATTAATATAGCTTGAAGTGCATCACCAGCTGATATGCATCTGCAAAACAGAAAAAGTCATGGTTTCTTTCGCTTGGACTTGTTCAATTTGGGAAATGAAGCTGAAGTGGAAAATTATTCATTTAATTTGTAGTACTTTAGTATTTCCCACCTGTCTGACCAGTTTTAAAGAACAAAATGTTCTGAAATATAGTGCAGCTTTTTGTTCTTTAGCATAAAACAAAACCAGTTTGGAGAATTGTTCCAAAAGAAAAATAAATGTAACTTACTGGATTTTGCTCTTAGGTATTTATCTCTATTATCCAACTGCAATAAAACAATTTTGAAAATGAGTGAATGTTTTGGGGCTTGAATTTTTTGGCAAACATTTGTCTCCTCTTACTCTTTTTCTTACTGTTCCACAGAAAAGTTCTGTCCACTCAGTTAGATTAGATTAGATAGGTTACCTATGTGGTATAAGAAGTTTGTCAGATTTTCATTTCTGTGTTTAATTTTAAGATTTGAAATCTCATTTGCTTATCTTTTAAAAATTTATTAAATCCAATGGAGCCTTTCCTGATTCAGTTTTAGTAGACAAGCCAGAACTTATTTCTTCTCCCAGTGATGAAACGTTCATGCGTGATACAACAGTGTTTTGCTTATAGCTTCACATTTATGATGGACATTTTATATTTCCAAGTAGTCACCTAACGACCAGTTACGCAGTGAAACTAATAATATGTTACATACCATTATTTTTCTCCTGCTCACCTTCTATTGCCTGTCATAGTCACTCATTGCATGCAAAGGAACAAAATGAAAAATTGGTATCTCTGAAATACACATTAGCTTAATTTAGGGCCACAGATACTAAAATGCATTAATCATAATTGCTGACTTACAACATGGTGCTGCTGCAGGGCTGACCCAAGTTTGTTTTGGAGACTTTCATACTGCATCTCAATAATTCAAGATGTTTGGATTTCTTTTACGTTTTTATCCTTAATCCTGAGTTTCCTGGGGTTTTTGGAATGTTTACTTTTGGGATAATTTATAACATGCTTTATACAATATGCCATTATGCTTTATACCTTAAGTTACTGATATTCCTTTTCAACCTTCACTCTGCCTTCATGTGGGTTTTGTTTTTGTTTTGGTCTGGAAATTTTAATAGCTATTACTCATTTGGGGCTTTCCATCCAAATGTGTTCCAGTGTATTTGAAGCTAGGATGCAAGTTATACAATGGAAACTTATCATTCAGCAGGGAAATGTAGATACTCTGAAGCAGAAATTCATCAAGAGTTTTAAAGCAGCAGCATCCAACAGCATAGGAAAAATATATTTAATCAGAGTGAGTAAAGTTTAGATACTTATCAGATGTGCAGTTTGATAGGAGAACAATTTTATGCTTCTTCCAGCATGGCTGTGGTGGTGGGGAGGCAATAGAAAAGCTGTGGTATTTTAATATGCAAGGCAAGGCTATTAATTTTCTTGGAAATGGCAGCAACAGAGTGCTGTGCAAGCAAGCACAGAACATAAGCTCACAGCAGTACCTTTTAAGTTGAAGGAAGACACAGGAAGTGTACCTGGCCAGTAACTTTTCCTACCTATTTTCTTCCACAGGTGTTTGTGAGACTTCAAATTTTAGCACACAGTCATTGTCCCACTCACTATCACAGAATCATAGAATGGTTTGGGTTGGAAGGGACCTTTTAAAGGTCATCCAGTCCAACCCCCACTGCAATGTGCAGGGACATCTCCAACCAGATCAGGTTGCTCAGAGCCCCATCAAACCTGGCCTTGAATGTTTCCAGGGATGGGGTATCTACCACCTCTCTGGGCAACCCGTTCCAGTGTTTCACCACCCTCATCATTAACCATTTCTTCTTTATATCTAGTCTAAATCTACCCTCTTTTACTTTAAAACCATTACCCCTTGTCCTGTTGCAACAAGCCCAGCTAAAAAGTTTGTCCTTATTTTTCTTATAAGCCCTACTTTAAGTACTGAAAGGTCACAATAAGGTACCCTTGGAGCCTTCTCCAGGCTGAACTCCAAATCTCAACTTTTCCTCATAGGAGAGTTCTTCCATCCCTCTGGTCATTTTTGTGGTCCTCCTCTGCACCCACTCCACCAGGTCCATGTCTTTCTGGTACCAAGGGCTCCAGAGCTGAATGTGGTACTCTAGGTGGGGTCTCACCAGAGCAGAATAGAGGGGCAGAATGCCCTCCCTCAACCTGCTAGCCATGCTTATTTTGATGCAGCCCAGCCCAGTATGTGGTTGGCCACCTGGGCTGTGAATGCACATTGTCAGCTCATGTCCAGCTTTTCATCCATGAGCACCCTCAAGCTCTTCTTGGCAGGGTGGCTCTCAATCCCTTCATCCCTCAGCCTGTATTAATAGCAGGGGTTGCCCTGACCCACGTGCAGGACCTTGCACTTGGCCTTGTTGAACCTCAATGAGGTTGATACTGTCTGCCTCCAAAACTTCCTGTAGCAACAATTTCTAGTTCACCTCCAGTTTAAGAAAGTACTTTTTTTTCAACCTGTCTTGAATGGATCTAGTAGCTTTAAAGAGTATTCCTTGTTCTAATACCGTGGGATGTACCAATTAAGAGTTTTGTTTGCCTTACCCACCACCTTTATAATTTTATTAGGTTTTATGGTATCATCACCTCAGCCTTCTCTCCAAATTGAGAAGTTTAAGCTTCTTCATGCTGTGTTATAAAGCTGCCACTTTACCCACTCAATCATTTTAGTTGCCCTCCATACCATGTCTCATCCTGCTTTGCCCTTGACACGCGGAGCCCAGAGCTATACTCTTAAGATTTGGGTGACCAAAGTTTTACAGAGAGGCAAAATAGTTCTCCCTTGTTCTCAGTACCCTTCCTGGTGACACCCAGCGTTCTGTTAGCTTATTTGGTTGCTGCTGCACATTGAGCTGATGAATTCAAAATCTTTAAAAACTGCCTAAGTTGGAATTGGTAGGTACAACCCTGGAAAGCATGGTGTAGGTAGGTAGGCATGGTTCAGGTCTTTCCAAGATGCGTTTTTCTACATTGAAGCTCCTCCACGGCATTTTTGCTCACTCAGTTTTGTAAGATCCTTTTGGAGTTCCTCACCATCAGCATTGACTACTTGGAAGAGCCAAGTTACCAGCTGAGAACTTTGAGATATTTAGTTATCCTGAAGTGTTTGGGGTTTCATTTGATTGACATTCTCATTTTGAAGAGGAGTTTACCCCAACAATACTGACTGTTATTGATAATATATTGGCATACTTTTGGACTAATGCCTAATGCAAAATATTGTGCAGTCCATAAGAAAATTCAAGCTTGGATTGTCTTTATAATTCAGTAGAATGTCTGGCCATTGTTTTATATTCTGAATATCTAGAATACTGCACAGATAATAGTAACGCAACTACAGGACAAACTTTTGAAAGTAAGCACATTAGAGAACAAACATTGAATTGCAGTGATGGTAGGGAAAAATATTTTGCTCTCTGAAGGCTCTACACTGGAGAAGTAGATGGTTACTGGACTATTAGTGCATAAATGATGAGGTGCAGATGCAGGACTCATGCATGCACAATCATTCATTTATCTTGTATATGCTTGCACTCTATCTCACTGCCATATATGTATATGGAACTGAAAATAAGCAGTTTAGAAACTTGCAAAATTGTATGCCTGGATTATTTTAACTAACAGCTATAGAAACATTTCAAATTTATATGTATATGGTATGTCTGAGGTATCTGGTCATATAAAGCAGGAATACTTCTACTTCTTAGATTTTCTATGTAGCCAAGACATTTAAGGTAGTAAAATTTTGCTTTGAAGTCCCACATAAACAATTAGATAACCTACTCAGTAGATATCTTCCTAACTAATCTGTAAAATGTAACGTCTTCACTCTGGTTGCATTTGCTTTAGCAATGTTTGTGGATAGCATTTAACAAAACTGTAAAAAGCTAAATTAGATGATCAGTCTATTAGGACAATTTTTTTCCTAAATAATTCTGCATCCAGCAGCCCCCACTTGTACCACCAAGCACCCAGATTTTCAAAAACTCCAGACTTCAGAGTGAAAATGGGAGTTACTAGATGTTAAGTGTTTCCCTAGCTGTTTTTACATTAGAAGTCTACTGGAGGCTGAGCCTTTCTGAAGGATTAGCCCCAATTAGGAGTTTTAAGCAATATCTCAATACACTGAAAAAAAGCCAAATTTTAGAAAATGTTTCGCTCCCAAAAACTCTCTCTGCCACTGTAGCTACAGTATCTGGATTTTGTTACAAACTCTGTAATCTTTACTTTTATAAGCAATCTTTGTATGAACAACCTCTCTGAGGTCAAGAAATATTTTTGCTTTAGAAAAAGCTAATAAAAAGCCTAACCTTAATATTTTGCTTTTGACCAGCATCACAGGTTCTTCAGTCGTCCCTTACCTCACATTCATGCTGGGCCAGAAGAAATATTCTTTGAACTTTTCATAAATTATCTTTGATTCTAGTACTGGAATAGCAGGCAGCTGTGAGCTGGCTGCAGCAGCTCTGTTCACCATCTCTCTTTGATATTCCCTGGAAAAATCCCCTTACGCCCACAATGCCTCTGTTCAGACCCTGTTTTACAAGGGACTCTCTTGTTTTCCTTGTCTTCAGTGGCAATTCATGCACACGAGCTCAGATTAAATACCACGAGCTCTTCTAAACTTGCCATTCAGTAAATGAACCATCATTTTCTTGCATTTCTATCACTTGTGCCTTTACGAAGTTTCAACCGCGTCTGGTTTTGGATATTTTGTTTTTACTTCAACCTGTCCTGTTTCATGAAACTTCAGTGCAGAAGGCTATTCCTGCACACAGAGTAGCTGTAGAAGGTATAGGGTTGCTACGAACGTGGGTATTGGATCACTCCCGCACAGCGTAGTAAATTTCCCCAAGAGACACAGTGTTTCTGTAGTACTGCCCCATTTATTACGAGCTGTAACGCCAGTTGTCTATTTGATGTTGATTATTAAAAATGCAAGAATCCAAGATGTAAAGCTAATTGCTGACATGTTACTATTTTGTTTATCAAGTTAAAAATATAATTAAACATTAATTTTCTTTCATATTTGCTAAATTTTGCTAAATTTTGAGGATTTTTGAATTTTCGGTCAGTGTTTTAAAAGAAGCTTGGCATGTTACTTTCTCTTTGATAAACATACTATTTATCTATTTTTATTGCTGTGCCCCAAAAAGTCCAAATCAGAATTGAAGTCTCATCATGCTACTAACATTTAATGAACATGTTTATATACAATATTTATTTATTGAAATATCAATATAAAATATTTTGTATATCATACCATAAACTAGGTTAAGATAAAATTATAAAAACAAATACTTTCAAAAGTACAAAAACAGACAAAATTTAAATACTACAGAGTTGAGCTAGCATCATTTTAAGAGTGCAAGTCCCTAAGAGGTAAAAATGATTAAAATATGGGGTGATAATACATAAGATTAATTGCATGCATGTACAATTTTTCTTCTTGTGTCAAGTCTTGAAGAACTGACATCAGAGTCTCCAGTTAGTTGAAGGATTTTTCTGGAGTTAAAAACAATTATGCTAAACTTTTAAGGAATTAATGAAGTATCTTGTTCCTCAGGGCATTTTTTATGACCTGTAGTTTTACTTTTCAGAGACTAGGAATAATATCCATGAGGAAATATGTAATTTAGGAAAGTTAATTTTGACCCTCAGATGAAACTTCTAACATATGAAATATTTGCCGTGACATTTGGTTTGTTTTTAATTATGAAAAATTGCTTCATATAGGGCTTTCTGAAAACTACAGTATTCTGGGAAGTAGCATGGTCCAGTGGATAGGTCATAGGACTGCATCTCAGGAGATTTGGGTTTTCTTCCTGACTTTTCACAAACTAGGAGTGCATAAAATTTAGCAAAGCATTTTTGCCAGAGCTAGTGTCTGTTTTCCTCTATGAAATAAGAAGATTGATCATTAGCCTTTTAAAAATACAGATGAAAAAGGATCTGTAAGTATTACTGGTTTTATGCACTAAAGGTCATCGCTACATCTCCAGTTTGTCAGACATTACCACCTCAAATAACAATTCTTAATAATGCTGTTAGCAAAGAACGTTTACTCTGTTTGGGATAGTTTGCCTGTTTAGATCATCACAAATCGGAAATGCCTAAGCCCTTTGAGGGGATTATAAATATATTGTTTTAGGAACTCTTCATTTTCAACTGAAACATGCATTCACCTCCTATGTAATTTTTCCATCATTTCCTGTGTGAATTTCTGTTTGGTTTAGACCCGATTACCTGAGGGCTTGTGTGTAACTGCAGTGGCATTACTTTATTATAAAAGGAAATTAATTTATGTGCCTGCATCTAATGGAATGCAATCTTTAGTAATTACAACCATCTGAACTTTCTTTTCCAGCTGAGGACAAGTTGCATTCACTTACTGTATCATTTGAGGTTAGAATTAAGCTTGTATTTTTAATCTGTTTCTAAGGGAGGCATTTTCAGTCTGAGTTCCACAAAGCTGGAGATATCACTGGAGAAACCTAGAGGTACTAAAACAGCAGATATTCTTGCAACTTAAACAAGATGTATGTATTCTATATGGTGATACAAACTCCAAACTAGCTCCTCATTTAACAAGTTTTTGTGGATCATCTTCCTTTTCCACTTTAAAAATTCTTCTTATGACAACTAGGTAAAATTCTGAAAGTGGCGAAAATGGTTTAACACAAGTATTTATGTAAGACATCAACCAGGGACAAATAACATGTAAATAACATCTTACATCTATTTAAGAACAAAGAATGACTGTGTGAATATTCAGATTTGCTCTCTATACAGCGTTTGAAAAAATAATGCTGAGATACCAGTACATCTTCTGAGTGCTTTGGAATAATAGCAGCATATAATAATTTTTACTTTCTCTTCTTGGTTCATCTGTCAAACTTCATTACAATATTTGGAAAGCTGTTATTTTCTCTATGGTGAAAATTGTACAAGTGTGTTGTGAATTATTTCTTATTGCTCATCTTTGGAGACAGAGTCTTGCATCTGTCCTAACAAACAGATAGTTAGAAGTGTGAGTATCTTCTAAGGATATTTGTATTACTCATTTTATGACACACTCCACCTATAGAATCCATATACGCAGAAATAGCTCTATGCAAAATGCATGGTAGTGCTTATGCAAGGGAGGCTCTTAAGATGTTTTATGTCCTTAGAAGTAAATTTCAGTTCAATGTTCCAATCTGGAACTGTAAGAAATATAGCCACCAATGATTTTACACAGGTATTTCCAAAAGGTTTTTTGAAGACAAGGACTTTTTGTACTCAGCCAAATTACTGCCATCCTGGAGAGTACACAGACGATTGTTTAATACTCTGTGCCACCAGATGAGAATCCTATTTCAAATCTTAATGAATAAATGCTCTCTCTGAAACTTCTCATAGCTTTTTCTGCCTTTAAATCAAATTGCTAACAGACAGCCCTAGACACCTGCAAAATCTACAGCCATGAGGGAGAACAAACTAAGTCCAAAATTAACTTCCAGAATATTAACATTCTTTATAGAAACATTTCCCAGAACAAGCAGCTCCAGGGCATGCTCAGTTTGGATTCCACCACAGAAATAAAGACATCTTGTGATCTTTCATGTCCTCAGAGAGAAGGATATAGGAAATTTGAGGTTGAAAGGATGGGACTCTTTATACCTTGTCTGTATTTCTAACAAAGGTCAAAGTGGAACATGCTTGCACAACATTTTGTGCTATTTTCCCTATAAGAGAAAAAAAAAAGTCCTAATCTTGGTTTCATTGAAAGCAATATACTTTTGTCACTGACCAGCTAATGCACTTTTATGTTCCAACACAAGTACATAACATGTATAAAGTTTTATTGACTTCAGTGAGTTATTCATATGCCTAATTGATAGAACCAAAGAATGGTCAAGGTGGGAAGGGACCCCTGAAGGACACCTGGTCCAACTCCCCTGCTAAAGCAGGGCCACCTAGAGCAGAGGGCCCATGACCACATCCAGACGGCTTTTGAATTTCTCCAAGGAGGGAGACTCCACAACCCCTCTGGGCAACCTGTGCCAGTGCTTGGTCACCCTCACAGGGAAGAAGTGTTTCCTGAGGTTCAGAGGGAACCTCCTGTGTTTCAGTTTGTACCCATTGCCTCTGGTCCTTTCACCAGGCACCAGTGAATAGAGCCTGGTTCCATCTTCTTTATTCTCTCCCATTCAGTATTTATAGACCTTGATGAGATCCCCCCCAAGCCTTCTCTTCTCTAGGCTGAACAGTCCCAGCTCTCTCAGTCTCTCCTCAAAAGAAAGATGCTCCAGTCCCTTCATCACCCTAATGGCCCTTAGCTGAACTCTCTCTGGTATGTCAATGCCTCTCTTGTACTGGAGTCCAGAACTGGACACAGTACTCCAGGTGTACTCCTCTCACTGCCTCACCCCTGAATAAAGGGGTAGGATCACCTCCCTCCACAATTGGCAATACTCTGCTAATGCAGCCCGGCATACCATTTGCCTTCTTTATCGCAAGGGCACCGTTGCTGGCTCATGTTTAATTTGGTGTCCACTTGAACCCTGAGGTCTTTTTCTGCAAAACTCCTTTCCTGCTGGTCAGCCCCCAGGCTGTGCTGGTGCCTGGGGTTGTTCCTCCCCAGAGGAAGAACTTTGCACTTCCCCTTGCTGAACTTCTTTGGGCTCCTGTTGGCTCATTTCTCCAGCCTGTCAAGGTCCCTCTGGGTGGCAGCGTGACCCTCTGGTGTGTCAGCCACTCCTCCCACTTTTGTGTCATCTGAAATTAATTCATTTTAAAAGGAACCAAAAAGGTTGATATAATATTGATTTGAAAAAAAACCGCAACAAGAAAAAATCCAAACAACCAAAAATTCAAAATCCAAACTGGAATAATGTTTCATCATAGGAAAAATTTATTAAACATTTGCTAAACTTTTTTTTTATAGAACATTGCTGTTAAATACAGTAACTACTCGATTTATTAAACTTTTAACCCTTCTCATTTAACCATGAGGGAAATGAACCATATGATTTTGGTTTTGCCAGTAATTCATGCTCACAAAAATGCCTGGCATGCAAGAAGGGATAACACCAGACAGAAAACCTGCAGGTAAACAAAACTTAAGAACACATAGCGTTATTAAGATATCAATAAGGCAATGAGCTCTTCATAGGGCAGATCATAGATCATAGATCACAGAATGTTGTTCAAAGTCCATTTGCATTAGCAGGTTTCAAAGTTTTCTTCTGGAAAACTCCCTTGTTGTGTTTCCTCTTGTACAGACTCCTGAGGTGGGCTGACAGGCCCCAGCTAGCCGAGGGGCCACCTCACTGCAGGACGTGTCTGTGCCCCTGACCTGTGGCACAGCAACACTGAGAGGCAAAGCCAGGCCCGTGACTGTAGGCTAAAAAACAACACCCAGTCCCTCACCCAGCTTACCTGCGTGGGTACATACGGGGCCTGGCCAGGAGAAGCACGGCCACTGCCGGGCCCGAGGAGCCCTCTCCCCACAACCCGTCTCAGGCCGCTGCCCAGAGCCATCGACACCGCCTCGTCCAGGACGCGCGCCCGCCTGTGCGCGCGCCACGCCAGGCCACTGCGCAGGCGCAGTCCTTCCCCGCCCCCCGTGCTCTCTCCCTCCTGGGCGGGAAGGGCGCGCGCCGCCTGCCGGACTGTTGGTGTGTGGTTGCCGTGGCAACCAGGGTCAGGGTGAGCCGGAGGAGGCTCTCGCGCCTCCTCTCCGTCCGCCGTCCGGCTGCCGCGGCCGGGAGGTGAGGGGGAGAGCGGGGCAGGCCCGGGCCCGGGCCGTGGGGCGGTTTCCCTCTGGGTTGGGCGTTGGGAGCGGACCCTGTCCCTTTTCGCTTAGGGGCAGGGACATCAGAGCAGCCTTCCTGCGGGTTGTGCTGGGTGGCGGCTCGTCCCTGTCGCCGTCAGGGGGGTGGGAAGCAAGGGAACGGGAACGGGGGTGGGATGGGATGGGGACGACAGTGTGAAACCACGGGGCTCTAGGAGCTGGGGGGTGGAGGGAGACCTGCCTCACGCGCAGCCCCCGCGCCGGCAGCCCGGCTTTTCCTCTACTGTTACTGCTTGTTTTGGAAGAGGGACAAAAGTCTCTGAAACGTATTTTTATTTTAAAAGCAAGAAAGAAACACACTGCTCAGTAAAAAACAAACAATGTCCTTTCAGCTTTCCTTCTTCCCCCACCTTTAAAAAAAAAGCAAAGAACCAAAACCCACATGGGTAAGGAGGAACTACTGAGCTTCAGCCTTGCTTAGTAAGTAAGGAAGCTTCTTCTGTCTTCACAGTTTCAATCTTTGTTTTTCCTCAGTTTCTCATAAATTTAATACTGGCATGGAGGAGTCTCTGTGCCTTGGTCTATGTGGCTGAATGAGTTTAGTATTGGGATGCTCTTTGTCTCCTCAGTTGTTTTGATACACTGATGTGGGGGTATTATGTATTGGCTAAAACACAAAATGTACAGTGTCTTATGTACTGGCTAGAAAAGCAACCTTTTTATTCTGAGTTGTTAAGTTATATTTGTTAGGATATTTTTACCCCTAGACCGTTTACGCATCCAGTTTTATCATTCCCCAGTTTATAAGCTCACTTGGAACAATGGCCAGAGTTTAAAAAAAACCCAAAAAGTTGATATTGTTGTGAGAGCCTCTACAGAATGTCTCAGTGCAAAAAAGTCACAGTTTTTCACTGTGCATAACAAAAGCACATGCAGGCGTGTGTGTGACAAAGGAGTTGTGCAGATGTGTAGAGTACTGTAGCTTTATACCATTTTTCACAGCCTGCTATAGAGAGCGATATCTTTTCTAACTAATAATTAGGTTATGAGCGGCCATTAATTAGTTACTTATGTGTGAGAATTACTTCTGCTGTGGACCATTGTGCTCATATTTCCATATGAAAAATATGAAGACTAGAGTACCATCTTCTTAAACACACTGAAACAACAAATCAAATATAACAATATATTTTAAATATTATTTAATACACTAAAAGTCTGAAAAAATAACAGCAAGAAAGGGGTAGAGTTTTATAAGCAGCAAAAACTATATGTAAATGTGTCACTGTAAACAAAAGGGGAATTGGTGGGGAAACATCAGATTTGAAGTATACACGTAAGTGCTGTTGAAGAGCCGGGTACAAGTAGTATAACATTTTCCTTTTTGTTTTTAAGGCATTTTATAACACTGTTTACAAGAGCATGTGGAATACACTATTATAAGAAGTGGTAGAGCAGTTTGGCCTGTTACAGAATTATGGTTCGACTAACAACGGACCTAATTGCTAAAAGCATCAGTCACAAGAATCGCAATGAAGAAGACTTTGGACGGTATCTGCAAAAAATAACTCATCTGAATTTATCAGATAAAAATATAGATGCAATTGTAAGATTTGTTTTTCTTTACTTATTTTAAACCTGGCTACTCAAATGTTTTGTAGTTACTGTTATGATGAATTTATAGTTGGGGAGACAAACAAGCAAAGACAAGTTTCTATTTTATAACAGCTATATTATGCTTTAACATTTATATTGACTTGCAATTAGGCCTTAGTAATACATCTGTTTGGAAACATGCTTCAGCGTTCACTGCTGTTATTATGTGGAACACTGCTTGTACGTAAATGTGTTTAAATAGATTTTAAATGTTTGGCATTTGAAATGTAAAAAGAATCTTTCAGCTGCAACTTTTCATATAAAACACCAAGTTGGGTGATTATAACTCCAACAGTCTGCAGACTTTCTTATTATCGACCTGGCACTTTTTTCTTTATGTGGCAAAAATCTCACTGAAGTATTTTACTAACCTGAAACTGTGGAAATATCTATCATCTCTGTAGCAGACAAGAAGGATATTATCAGTACACTAACTATTTTTGACATAAATTAATTAAAATAGAAAATCCATGTAAGAAATTACACAAGAGAGATTAACTGAAGTGTTAAAGTGAAGTATTTTTTGCAGTATTTCACAGAACTATTATAGAAATCTGCAGCTCTAAAAAAAAAAAAAAATCAAAACAATTTGCTATGTTGATTATTTTGTACAGTTGCTACATTGTAAAGGAGCTTTCAGGAAGTCACCAGAATGGAAATGATAACTCCACTTACTTACCTCTTTAGCCACTTAAGAAAGAGAATATTTCAAATCAGTCATTTAGACCTGACACTTTTCCTATAGAATACAGCCAAGCTGCTGCCGTTGAATCAGTGGGTGTGGGGCTTTGACAGCTCTGTTGAAATCTGGCTGTAGTGTTCTTGGAGACTTTAGGTCTGAGGTTAAAAAACAAAGTTCATATTTTCAGCAACAGTTTGATTTTTTTATTTAAAGACTTACGTTTATTGATGGTTACCTTTATAAAAATGCAAGCTGTGGAATAGAAGATGATGTAAGGTACTTGTAATTTTGCAGATCAGATTTTTTTTTATTGAAGGAATGATATTACATACTATTAAGTGCAACACCTATTTTATTCTCGTTAATGCTGTACTTTTTCTAGTCTTGGGAATTTTACAAGAGTTGTTAACTCACAGCACAATCTTTTCAATCTATCTGTGATTTATTTCTTAGATTTCAGAGGAAGTCTGAGAAAGGAAAGCCAAGTGATGTTAACAAATTTGGACTGGTGTAGTGGCTTTTTCAAATTAGTCAGGTTAAAATCTACTTTTTTTTTTTTTTAATTGCTCCCTGGGGCTTATTCATTTAAAAAATAATCCATGACCTTTCCACTTTCAAAGACTAAACCTGCAAACTAAACCCAGTCCTCCTTCCTTTGAGTTTAATAATAGGAAATTTATACAGGTTTCAGTAAGTCCTGAGTTAATTCAAATCCCCTCAAGATACTGAGCACAATTTGAAATTGCTGAACTCTGAACAACTGAATTGTTGTGTATGGTGGATTTCTGCTTTAAATAGTGTGATTTCAGTCCAGAAGATTAAATAGCTTGTTCTGTGTGAACAGATCCATGCAAGCAAGTGGGTTTATTCAGCCCATTCCTGGGAATGTGCACAGCCATCGCAAGTTACGAATGTGATCAGTTCATTTGCTTAGGACTGGTTCACCAGATGCCATAGAGAAGTTTTACAGAAACTCTCATAAGAATATGTGATCTTGTTGTGATTTAAGAGGAATACATTCAAAGAAACTTGACGTTTGAGTGGAATCTTAGACTCATTAGTGTATTAAAATACATTGACGTGCAGATTTTGTATAAATCAGTATTCCTTTGCTGAGAGCTGGTTTCCGTTACATCACTGAGGTTTGATGGAGGCAACCATGCTAACAATTGTGCTTTTCTGAAATCCACCTGATGAAGGCAGGGAAGGGAATGAAGTCACACAGGATGTGATGTACCTGCTGATGATGGCTGTAGTCCTCAGCTTCTGTATGGCAGAATAGTAATGACAGATTTCAATCTTAAATTTGATAATTACTGACACTAACTCATTTTTTCTAGTAAAAATAATTGTTAAAAGTGTTTGTTAAAGGTGAACATATATAAATCACGCAGCAGAACTTAAATATAAAAACAATCAACAGGCAGTGAGTGAACTCTATGTAGCATTAATTTGTTATTGTTTATTTCAGGGTGACCTCTCTTTGTGTAAAAATCTTAGAGTTCTATATTTATATGATAACCAAATCAGTCAAATTCAGAACTTGGACTTTGCTTCAAATATAACACACCTTTACCTTCAGAACAATTGTATTTCATGTATGGAAAATCTCTCATCACTGAAAAACCTTGAAAAACTGTAAGTTGAAAATAATGTATTTATTTTACTGGTAAAAGAATAATTATTACACTAAGAAATGTTAAAAGTATGTAACCATTAAGGTCTTTTCAGCCCTTAGATTTTGTTCTTCGAATAAAAGTAATTGGTTTTTTTTTATGAAGCATTCTATGATATAAGTAATGACATAACATATTTATTTGCATTTAAATTATTTTATTTTTCAGACATTTAATAATAATAATTAATAATGATTGTAATAGTAATAGGAATATATGAAACCACTGGAAAAACCTTGGATCTGTTAATTGTATGTTCTATTTGCATGCTAAGTTATTTACTTTTTCTAGTATAGAAAAGGTATTATTCAATAATACTTTAAAAAAATCTTTTTTTTTAAATGTATTGAGGCCTTGTGTTTGCTTTTACTTTCAAAGGATATTAAATCTATTTTGTGTTCTATTCTGCAGGTATTTGGCAGGCAACAGTATCGCTGTAGTAGAGGGTTTGGATAAAATAAAAGAAATAAGGGAGCTACATATTGAAAGTCAACATCTCCCTCTTGGTGAAAAGCTTCTGTTTGATCCCAGATCTCTTAGGTCCCTGGCAGTAAGTACATTTTGAGAATTTCAATGAGCTATTCATCAGTAGATTAGTATCTTTAAGATAAGCGATTAGGACTTGATCACTGCGCGTTCTCCTTTTCTGCCAAATGGTGGCATTCTTTCAAATTCTACCAAGGGGCTCCCATCCCAATTTTCATATAAGGAAGGAGTCCAGCAGATTCTACTTCTTCGTTTATTTTTCTCTGAAGGATGGAAATGAGAATAAAGAGAGAGAGGAAGTAAGGAAATGTGTGGATGCCCTATATCAACAGAATGTGAATAAACTAAAAAAGTGGCAGAAATTTATCACTGTTAGTTATTTTAGTCTACTTAGTTTGTAGTTAATTAGTTTGTTAGTATTTCTCTGATTTGATTGTTACATTAGTTTATTTACTGCCTTTTGCATTTCTCTAGAGAATGCAATGGCAAAAAAAAAAGGTGAAAACAGCTTTTAAAATGGATATTAAGAGCAACACAATCAGAACCATTCAATTTTAGTTCTGTGGTTTTTCTATGTTGTGGTATGTCAAGATTCAGGAAAGTCAGCTTTTGAAGTTTTCTTTCAACATGTTAATTGCTCAATAAACATCAAATATATTGTTGAAAAAAGTACACTTTATTTACTAATGGATGTAGTTCTATACTAAAAAAATTCATCTTGCTGTATCTCCCAAAGTGGTAGTCAGGGCTTGATGAGCTTTTTTTGTGAAGATGAAGAAATCACTGAAAAATTAGTTATGTTGTTCACGTGTGTAGCCTACACATTTGACCTAGCTCTAATGCTTTCTAGTTTGAGATTAAGTAATCCAACACATGCATTGCCATTTTGCTTTAATAGAAATGAGCCATTCCTGTGAGACTACTTTTACTTTGTTCCTTCTATATTGGAGAAAGGATGAAAGTAGAACGATGTTATATACCCGTAATCTTCCAGGATGATAACTCATTTACTTCAGAGTTTTTCAGCATCCTGGCCTAGAGTTACTAGCATTTTGTTCTTCATGGCTTTTATTTAAGGTCTTTTGGTGTGGGTTTGGTTTTGTTTTGTAACAAACACTTGACCACATCTTTGTGGAAGCCACATGTAAAAACATTCTATTTTTATCCTTCAAGTGTTAAGTGTTTGATCCCTCTTTAAGACATCACTTCTCACTTCATCTTCTTCTATCTGTTTCTGGCTCTTAATGCTGTCAGAGGTGAAAGATCCAAAAACTTGGGGCCATATAGCTCTCTATGTACCACAACAAATGTTTTGATGATGACAATATCCTGAATCTTTTGACTGAGGAGATTTAAGTTTATACACTGTCTGTGTCACGATGATACCGGTGATTTTTGCCTGCCGTGTAGATCTTGCTCAGATTTTAGAAGGGGGTTACATTTCCTGTAGACACAGCTGAAATAGATATTTTGTAACTAATGGTAAATCCCATATCTGGTATAATTCTAAACTCACTGGATTAGGTGTCCTTTTTCATCTTCTAGAGATAAAAGCTTCTTGTTCCTTTTAGGTGAAACTACATTAAGTATTTTCTAAGATAAATATCTGAAACACATTTACATTTTATCTAGAATGTAAAGATCTCTCTAACTATTGTCTGTTACAAAAGGCATTATGCGCATTATGTGACTCACAGGTGTTCCAAAGAAGGGGCAAGGAATGGAGGTATGTGTACCTATACCAAGAGGTTTGTAGGATCAAGCCTGAAAGAAAAACAGCATAGACCAGCTGTTAAATGAGACTACATGGGTATCAGATATGGATTTCAGCTCTATGCAGTTCAGATGTAACCTTGGAAAAGGCAGTCAATTTCTGAGTCTGTTTCATACTTCAAATGTAGAGTTAATAGCACTTGCAGAACTCTGTTAAAGTATTTGAACATGTTTAGAGAAAAACAAAATTTCTGTATTTACTAAGAATTCTTGAAATAATTGAGCAATAATCTTACTTTGGTTTGACTTCAAAACCAAAGGAACAGCATTTTAAGCCAGGATGGAAAGCCAAAATAAAACAATGTGTGAAGTATGTGGTAGCTGTATTTGCACGTTTCTGCTTCAAATGCTTGTTCTTCCTTTAAGAGAATTTTCTGTAAGAATTTACAACTTCACTCATGCATGGCATGAAAAAAATAATTTTCTTTTTCTGCTTTTCTTCCACTAGAAATCGTTGTCTGTGTTGAATATCAGCAATAACAACATCGATGAATTAGAAGAACTGGCAATTTTGGAAAATCTTTCTTATCTTAGAGCAGTTGACAATCAGCTTCAACATATGAAGGTATTAAAATAAATATTTGTTCTATTTAGTATGAGTCATAAGAAATTAGTCAAATTCATCTTTATCACTAAATAGGTGAGTAAAAACAAACTTTACTTCTACAGTTACTGAACCTCTGACTTTCCAAGCATGCTGTCTTTTCTCATCCAGAAATCTCGTAGAGGTTAAAAATGGAGAACCATTTCTCTAGGATGTCCCAATATCCTTTAATCCTATGTAAAGTGGCAATTGTGCATGCATCTATTAACTGAGTATTAAATGCACCAGAGTTATAACTATAATATAGTATGTCCAAAATGTATAGTTAGTGCATATGTTTTGACCACCTGAGTGGTTATCAGTGGCTTAATTTGCAAAAATGACGTGGCCATTATTTCCTAATTAACTTGCAATATTTTACCATATTACAGTTTTTAATTCTCCGTTTTAACGTAAATAAAAGCCACTTCTTGGATACCAGATCATCTAGCTGATTTTGCAGCCATTCTGATATCAAAATGATTTTTTTACTATTGTTCTTGGAGTAGCAGAAGAAGTATTTGTCATTAAAGTATACATTGAATTTCTTTCATAAATTTCTGCTAAGGAAAGACACATCTTCATAAGCAGGAGCTCTAACTTTCACAGTAGCCACTAAAACAAATCCACTAAAAGTATTTTTGCTGTTCATTTTGCAGTATTGAATGTGGTTCAGACAGAATGTTCTAGACCTAACGTTTCCAGCATATCTTCTCAAAAAGGAACAGGAGTATTGACCTTGTCACTTCTCATTATTTTTATAAGTTATGATGTCTTTTACTTCTTGACATAAAGAGCAGTTAAAAAAATAATTTTAGTGTCATGCTAGTAACTGAATATCAAATTTATGTTGAAAAGTGTACTGACACCATCATTGTACCGTGGAGGCATGGAACAAACTTTCTAAATGACTTAATAAACACTATTTACATTTCATATAAACCATACACATTAGTGTTCTGCTTTTTTTGAAATTTATATTTTTATTTATAAATACTAAAATGAATTGGCTTAAGTCATAAAATCACCACAACAAAGCCGTGATTAAAATGAACTCTTTCATTACTGGTTTGCACATACATTCTATTTCCTTAGAAAAGTTAACTTAAATTGGTTAGTAATTTTAAAATTAACTATTGTTGTTACTTCTTAGAACACTTAGTATCTTTTATGTTAAATTTGTCAGTTCTGTTTACCAATGAGGAGATTCCAGTATTTTGTATGCATAATCTGTCAATTATCTAGATCAATATATTTCATTTGGACTCTTAATTTTTTACATTTTATTATTTAAAAATGTTGAGTGATGCATTTCTTTTTTACTAGAGGACTATTAATGTATTTCAAGCTGTGTTTCTGACTAGCAGTTGTGATTGAATTCATATCAAAATACAATTCATGTACGCTTTTGCTGGGTAATTAAAACCATATTGAATGTGTTAGTTACATCAAAATAACAGTAAGTTTTTTAAATATGTAGTCTCTCCAAAGCTTCCTTTTTGAAAAATATTCCTTTTCTAAATAAAACATCTTACAATGTTTTCTAATTGTTTTTTTTTCTCTCATAAATACAAAAGACGTTAGTTGTGATGATCTTAAAAAAAGATTGTCTTAGCCAAAGAACCAATGATTTTTAAGAATGAGGATGCCAGTTCAGAGACAGCGTTTTCAGTGTCTCAGAGGAAAAAACAGAATAAGGAGAGGACACAATAACTGCATTATTCAGTAACTGTGTATATACTATTTAATCATTATTCAATTTCATTTTTTCATCATCAGGAAGACCAGAGTTAATATTTACCCAAAACAATTAGACATTTAGATTTCCATGTTACATGGTCACAGATTTTGAAAAATTAAGTGGTTAGCAGTTGTGTTAGCTGCTGCTATCAGTTGCACTGGAATCAAGCTTTGGTAAATTTTGAAAGTGACTGTCCTGTGTGTTTTCTAAACAATCTCCCAAGTTTTTAAAATATGGAGCAGATAGGGTGTTTCCATTCCTGTCTTTGCAGACCTGTAAAATTAATGACCACACTGAATATGTCTAACATATAGTGTAATACAGCTGGATATCCAACTTCCCAGCTACAATTACTGTGTTTTAAAGATTACATTTTGGAAGGCTCTACATATCGCTAATATAAATTCTTATTTAAATTAGAAAAAAAAAAGCAAGCTGTTGAAAAAGCAGTAGGCCATGCAAAGTGTAAAAAAAAGTCAGTTTTAGCTCTGTTTAAGAGGTTTTAACTTACAGTGAACATCTAGCAGGAGAATAATCTTCTACATCCACTAAGTGTTTAAAAAAAATAGCTGAGGGAAGTTTTGAGTAAGTTTCAATTTTTTTTGAACCCTGAATTTCATGATTCCATGCCTTGCATTATTCTACAACCATGATAGTTGAGAGGATTTTGCGGGGTATATAATTGTGGTACTCATACTTAATTGCTCCTGCTGGCTGAACTTGTTACATGCAGCAAAGGCTCTTTCATTCCCACACAAGCTGCTTCCATTCTCCTCCCTCTTGCCCCTCTGTTTTCAAAACTCTGAAGTATACCTCATTTTCATGCCAAAAGCTCTATGTCCCCTGTTTTCCCATTCCTGCTTCCCCATCACTGCCATCACAACCATTCTGTGACTCTCTAAGAACATCCCCAGGAACGTCTGGCACTGATCAGAGACTGTGGCAGCGCTCAGAGAGGTGTGGAAGAGCTCTGTACCCAGCTCTGCTTCACCCGGTGGGAAGAGGACCTGCAGAGGAGCCATGCACATTCTGAGCAGGGCTAGTCAACAGCAGTGGTCTGTGTAGCAGAGAGAAATGGCAGCAGGAATAATATGGAATCTTTGGAAAAGAGGGAAATGTGAAAGGCATAAAAAAATGCATGAAATACAATCTTCTTATGTAGACTTTTCTCACTTTTGTATAGTTAGTAAAATTATTTTATATCTAAACACTTATCTCAGTTTCTTCACATTATTATGAAAACCCGTACTCCCTTACTTTTCAACAATGCCACATTGATTTCAGCATAGTTGAAAATTAAGGCTAGTAAATTCAGGCACTTAAGGTTCTGGCTAATTCAGGGCATTGTTAGCATAATTAACAGACATCAAGGCATATGACCTTGTTTCACATGACTGAAGTTTATATAACGCAGTCTGAACAGCAGATAGAACAAAATTAAGTAATTTTTCTCAATTCATGTAAAATAACTTACTATGACTAGCTACCACATGTAAAAAACATGTCTTAGGTCAGTTATCAAGAATATAATTTATTTCAATAGGATTGGTTTTTCTTTGTATTCTGTTGCTTGCTACTTCATTTATTTATCCTATTGAACTTCTGGTTTACTTTAGTCAGGTTCACAAGGACTTCTAGACTGCAGTGTATTTGAATTGGAATACTAAGGGATTTTTTTAAAAACACTATTCTTGTTTAAAAAACTCCACAAATATTCATGTTTACAAAAATCCAGAATATTATTTATTTATTAATTACATTAGGTTTCGGATGGTTATGACTTGTGTGAGTATTTGGACAGGTAGACAAAATATGGCTAGAAATACCTATAAAGTTCTGTATTTCCCAAGTCTTTAATTTATTCAACCTCTGCCCGGTATTGATTATGACAAGAGGATATCACAAAAGATGAATTCATTCACTTCAGAATTGAGTCAGGAACACGAGAAAAATTATAGATTTTCTGAAATAGATTATGACAGGTAGTCAAAACGGTGACAAATTGCTGTCTGTAGATGTAGTTAGGGCAGTCGGGCTAGACGTTTCCGATAAAAACTGGAGCATACTGGTCAAATACCAATTCTTAAATGGCTATCGTTAATTGGTAAGAACGTTATTGCTAGCACTACAGCTGCCTGCTAAGGCACTTGCCCTCCCCCATTATCCCCCTGCACCAATGCAATATAATTTGCTCGTCAGTATTTTGTAGCAGACCTCAAAGTGATAGCATGACATGATCATTTATCAAACGGAGACTGCCCAGAAGAGTGTCTGGTCCCTTTAGTACAGCTTATTGAAAGGCTGGGAAGTGAAAGCACTTTATTAGAGACAGGAAGGCAATGAACAAGTAGAGCGTATCGAAAGGGTAATCATATTTCAGCACAGGATTAGTGTGCTCTTAGATAAACATACACTGGAGTAAGCATGTTCTGGGTCATTTATCAAGTAAGTAACAGCTAACAAAAATCTACAGGACTCTTTGTATGCATTCATCAAAGTTAAACTGTATACATTTTATTTCAGTAATAGACAATTTTGTGTTGCAAAACTATTATTTGAAAAAATTCTTTCTAGTGAAATCTAGAACACATTACAGATTTCAATGACAATGCCTGAACGCTCAGGTGAGAATAAATAAATACACTTACTAAATGCTATTTCTTTTTTAATAAGCCTAGCCTAAAATATTTTTCCCCTAAATTGTTGTGTTTGTGATTAAGTGTTAGCACCAAAACTGTACGGGTTATCATATTGCTCTTCTGATACATACTGACAAAGCTTTGCTGTGTAACATTGTGAGATTTATCAACATTTCTTCATGTGGACTAGTCCTCAGAGTTTCTTGCATTGTTTTATCAGTCTTGCTTCCTCACAGAACAAGACTTTTGCTCTCTATTTTTCTGAAAAGATGTTATTATCACTAGATAACAGTAGATGCTAGATGATACACCATCAGCAGCAGCAGACAAAAGAAGATACGGTTTGGAGGTGTGAGGCTGTGCTGCCACTTCCATGTGATGTCTCTAAACATGTATTATATAACCCATAGAATATTCCCAGGAGGATTTTCTACCAAGGGAGTAGAACCTGCAAAACCAGACTTCTCCCTGCTTGCGTTACGAAGGTGATTTTCTAAATTTGAAGGAACCAAGAGATATCGCTACATCGCTAGATACTTCATTATTGGCATCAAGCTACAAAATTCTACAGACTTTGCAGTTTAGAATCTGTCACATCATGATTGGTAGATTTTTTTTCCAAATTATTACAACTGTAGAACAGAAATACTCTCTCCTCTTGTATTCATACAGATTGTTTTGAATCCCTCCTTAAGCTTTTCATACATATAAGGAAGCCTATGAAGAATGACAGTTAACTGAAATTTTGAAAAGAAAGTATTTGAGAAATCTGCAAAGCTTTGCATCCTTTTAACTCGAATTTATTGTATTTAAAAGACAGAAGAAGGTTTATGTAGGTCATACTGCCCTTGGGTAGCCAGATAGAAACTCAGATGGAGAAAGGTATATTTCAAAAATTTCACTATTTGGGCCAATACTGTAAGTGACCACCCACAGTTATGTAGGGGGGAATTATGGTTTCTCCTGTAAAATTCAGTTTTAGATATATAAAGAGAGAGACAGTCTACTATGGTTTGCACAATTTTTAGCTTTTTTTAGTCTGTTCTTGCTCTGTAAAGTATTTATTCTTCCACTAATTTTTCAAAATCTAATCAGACACTGATACTCTAAGGGCTCTATGAGACCATGGGGATGCATTAACAGACATTACATATCATATACATTTTTTGGCTGGTAATTCCTCAGCTTTAGGTGTTTATAAGTGGGATTGTAGAGGTAATTTTCCATAGCTGGCATTACTGTATCCTTAAAAATGCAGTTTTCCAACTGCATCACTGTTTCTTCTGTGCAATTATGATATATTCGGGGAATGCTACGCACCACTCTATTTGAAAATGCACATTCTTAATGTGCATATTAATACATTAATAGTCTCATTGAAGTTATTTCTGTGTGCAGGATTTGGGCCTGGCTGAACAAATCATGTTACTATTGAATTTTACTCTGGAGAGGGAGAAATAATCACAGTGTTCTGTTCTTGTATCAACTGCAGGATTTGGAGGTTGTGTTAAACAAATGGACAAAGCTACACAGAATGGATCTTACAGGAAACCCCATCTGCCACAAACCAAAATACAGGGACAGGATTGTAGTACAGTCACGAACTCTAGGTAAAAAATAAAACCAATAGCCAGCCCCAGAACCCACCCATAACCCTCACTGTTTTAGAAAATAACTGATATATTAGTTGTTCTTAAGTTGCACTATTTATGTAAACACAATTTCTGCCATAGATATTTATGTCAAATTATAGATTTTTTAATTTTGTATAGATAATATAGCTAAACCTGCTTATGTAATCAACTGCACAAACCCTGTTGCTTAGCTTTTGTTATTAGTAGTAGTAATCATTTGTTTTATAATAGATTATTGGTGAGATTGTTATAAGATGATAAGACTTTTCATATTCCAGATGTTGTGAAACTCATTTTCATAAGTTTAGTCTACTTCCCTGTAAGCCTGTAGTAGTTGCTTAGGTGTTTTAGTTGAACAGTTACAGTTGTACAGGTCGTACCATACCATGTTTGAATTTGTTATATAACATTTGTCCTTAAAAGCAGTTTATGCTTACATTAGGAATGGATTTGTTAATCTTAACCTTACTGCGATGCAGTTTACATTATTATTTTGAGATAATTTTAGCATAAAAGGAAGCAACTTAGTCTTCTATATGTAAGTATTCATACTGTAGAAACAAGTAAAAAAAGTCTGCTTGTTTTTTACTTTTTTGGAAAAGGTGGCAATTATCTTAAAGGTTGTAATTACAGAACTTGTTTTTCTTTTTTTCTGGCCATTAAGAAAACAATGTCCCTTTGGACAGTTCTAACACAACGTAAATTTGTGGCCAGGTGAGGTACTTTATTTGGTCTGACTCAAAAATGCAGAAGGAACCAGGGAAACATAGAGCGTAAGCTTTATGGCACCAAAGTGAGTAAAGTTAACCTTAAAGAGCCAAATCTGTCTGTCTGTCTTCATGATCAGTAGGAATCCTTGATTGCTAAGACATGCAGTTTCTCTCTCTCAACCTGAATTTCTGCATCTATGTATATCTTGTGTAAGAGCATAGCTTTTCTTCAGAACTTTCTATAAGGTGTTGCACATTAACTGAATGTGAAATATATATATATTTCCCTTGAAAGTTATAAAAACAATTATTTTGTGATTAAGACGTGTTAACTCATTCTTGCAGCTTGAATATGAATATCAAGCAGTATTGGGGTTTTTTTTACCAAAAGACTAAAAAGAGCAAAAAAGATTTGAAGAGAGCAAATCTAGACCAGCACGTTACATACAGCTTTGTACAGCCTTTTAGTTAACTTTGGGTATCACAGAAAATGTTCTCTTCTCTTTGACAGAATTCCTTGATGGGAAAGAAATTAAAGAAATTGAAAGACAGTTCCTAATGAATTGGAAAGCCTCCAAAGCTGCCAGGAAAAAAAACAAAGAAAGAATGACAAATGAACATGCAGCCTATCTACATTTTTGTAAGCAAACTAATCGCTTACTTCATGCTTATTTGCAATATTATAGAAAAAAATAAAATAGCAGCTAATGGTAAATATACTGGGAATGAGACTTGTACTGGTGGTGAGACCAGAACACAGGAGTAGAAATTAATGTTTTCCAATATAAAAGTTAATTTTAGCACTAGTTCATGTGGTGGTTTTTTCCTCCCATTCCAATCTCCCGGAATTATGGAAAGTAGCAGCTAATGCATTTTCAATGTTTGTAAAGATTCATTATTACTTTCCATATTAAAAAAAAAAAAAGTGTTAGACATTCTAGACTAAATGTGCATTAAATACATCAGACTTTTAAAATCTATTTGTTGATAACTATTTGATCTGTGTAAATTCCCAGTCCTTTTACAGGCCTTCACAAGATACATCTGTGAGGGTTGTTTTTATTATAGAGTTGACTGCAGATTAAAACATAAATGACTTAACAGCATATCTTGCAGGATTTGGAAGCAGACATTAGTCTTCCAATTACTTGAAATTGTTTGAATGACCATATTTATAAAATAAAACAACATTGGTGACAGTTACACTGTTGTTTTCAGAAGATAAATTATGATATGTAACTTGGGGGAGAGATCATGTTCTTTATAGCAATACTATCTCAAATTATTAATTATTAATTCATGAAATCTCATGAAGATCAGTTATTTTTTAAGACATGAAGGGAAAAGCACTCTGCCTGTCAGCCTCATCCTCAAGAAAGTTGCAGTCTGCTCAGTGTTTGCAAGCCATACGTGAATGGTAACGGTTCTGAAAGTAATACTCTGTCTTCTGCATAACTACTGTTATAATTTACTGCCTTTCAAATAACTCTACCTGCATATGAATACCTGCTTTAATATTCACCTTCATCAGTGTTTGCAGCACTTTCCATAATTTCATAAAAAGTTTTCCATCCTCAGTTATCAAATTTGAGGCATTTTACCCTAAGGCTTATTACACTGTTTTCTATAAAAGATATATTGGAACCTGCGAAGAATCATACTGAATCATAGAATCATAGAATGGTTAGGGTTGGATATTAAGATAGATATGGTTTGACTTGGGATGTTGAATTAATCCTTTTTTCTTTGTTTTCTGCAGCTGACTTTGAAACACCTTATCCTGTTTTTCCCTTTCACTACAGTCACTCTGTGAACAAAACCCCAGATTTTTTAGTTTTGCCTGAGGTGCACAAAGTTAAAAGAAAACCTCTGCCAAGAATCCTGGGAAAAAAATAAGTCAGAGGAGAACTTGGGTATGTTCCTCAGATATCTTCCTCTTAATTCTGTTGGTTATCGCTTGTACAGCTCTTACTGAATCAGTTGGAAAACAAGTACGTGAAGGTAGAATTTCATCTGAAATCAGTTTCAGGGGTTTTTAGCCTTGTTATATTTGTAGTCTTTATTTCTTTGAAAGACAGGGTAATAGATTTCAGTTTCCAGTTATAAATCAGCTAATAGTAATAACTTTGTGCCAGTGTTACCACTTCCTGTCATATGCATTTGATTGTAATCTTCCACAAAGGTAAAATAACATAGAAGTTAATTCTTGGAAGTACAGTTACTGTCAACAACATAGGTGAAGGTTGATCTTGTGCATGCAGTAATATGCAGAAGGAGAGACAATAACTTTTCATCACCATAGCTTGCTTCTAATAGACATGTTCCAATGTATTGTATGCCTGATAAGCATTTTGCTGTAGCATCAGCTCAAGACCATCAAGATAATCAAGAAAGAAAATGAATTCAGAGTTTTGCTTATGTATTCCTTACTCACATAAGCAGCCTTGTGAACTCTAATGCAACTGTTTGTGGAAATAAAATCTGCTCATAGGGATTTACAGTTTGGGACCTGTATTTTTTCCAGTGTTACCTGTAGTAAATAATTTAGTTTAGTATTTAGGACCTAATATCACTCCTTCCAGATTTTTAATGCTACTTTTAGCCTAACTGGTTTATCATTTGTCAGCTGTACTGGCCAACAAAAAAAAAACCAAACATCATTTATGCAATGCTGTAGATAAAATAGATAAACAAAAGGTATTTTGTTGTAACTAAATTACTAAATGTAGTGGTTTAGTTTACATTTGAATCAGAATTTATTCCTATGTTTGAAAATTTAACTAGGCAATATTTAATACTATTCTATTCTTGACAATTTCCCACTTTCCATTCTGTCAGTTTTGTTCCTACTGATTATTTGTTCTGACTAAAAATAGGTGCCTTTCCCTTGAGAAGGGAAGAAGAATTACAAATCACAGAGCTGCTGTCTTCCAAAGTGTCATTTTTATTCTTGATATGACAATGGATAGATTCCCATCTAAAAATAAATGGAACTCATCATATATGTGCCCATTCTTGAATTTTTTTCCTGCTCCAGAAGTGGAGAAGTTTAAAAACAAGAACTTTAGGAACAATGCACTAGTCATCACAAAATAATACTACTACATGATTATTTTCCAGTGAATAGACCAGGCTCATGAAATTTAGAACCTAATACTGATGCCATACAAACATGGATGTTTTTCTTTTAATTCCATTATAAAATGAGTTTATCCACGTGCTCAGTGTCCTGTCAGCCTGTATTTCATCTTTATTAGCATTCTGTCTTTTGGGCCAGCCTGAATAAAACCACACTTTTCATTTACCATTCCCCTTGGTTCTAATAAAGGATGGAACATGCGTGTACAGTACCTCCCAGAAAGTTATTTTCTTCAGCGTAAGAACTTCTGCTGTCTTCTTGGAGATAAAGCATTCTGATTCTACTCTACTGTGTTAAAAAGCTGTCCAATTGTTGAGCTACTTTGCTTGACAAAAATTTTCCCGGTATTAGGAAACTGGAGTACGATCCTGGCCCTGTTGAAATCTCTTTTGACCCTAGAAAGGCAAAAATTGCACCTTCCGTATTTGACTGGAATAAAATGTCTATATTTGTATTAATTTATATTTGCAAATTAAACAAATTGAGGGTTTTTTTGTTGTTTTTACTATTAATCTAGAAGATTTTACTCTGACTCGCATAAAGGATAGAATAAACTACAGTCAGATGACTTGCACAAAATATTTTCAAAAAACTTTTAAGCAGGACTTTTATCTCGGATGCTGAAGGTTGCTGTACATTACAACTTCATATGTAATCACTGATCTTGTGATATATTCTGATCTTGTTACTAGGAATTCCATGGAAACTAAAGAGTCTTGGGAATTAGTTAAAAGTTTCTGAATTCTTTAAAATGGTTTTTTTTGGGAAAAAATAACTCAAAATACAGAAATATTAATTCTCAGAGTATATGCAGATATGAAATAACAACAAATCACAGTATTCCCTTGCCAGATCCAGTAGGTAGGGAAATGCACCAATGTGCCCACATGTAAAGCCAGGAAATTTTGTCAAACTGAACAAATACCTGTATTGTTTAATTGAAATTCTGTATCAGACCAAAGAAATTAGTGAATTTTAATCCTGCCCTCTGTGTTAGTCAAATAAATTATTCAAACAGATGTTTCCTCTTTCCTATACATGCTAGGTGATTTTTGACCTTGGCAGCTGGAAAGCAGGCATTAAATACCTTTTTAACCTACATCTAAGATCCACTGAGGATTACATAGAGCTTGAACAATGAAAAACGCCAGTTATTACTAGATTACTGAAGTATGTCATTAATCTTTCTTTTTTGATGATATAGAAACAATTGCAATTTTATATTGGATTTTAAGTTAGTTTTGAACATTTAGAGAGAATTATGGATATTGGCAGGAAGTAATTAAAAGAAAACAAATCACTTAACTATTTTAAAGATACCTAATACCTTCCAATGGGATACCCTATTATTAATTTTCCCTGAGTAGAGAAGTTGTTGAAATTTTGATGTTGTAAACTTAACCGGTAACCAACAGTTCCTGCCCACATTTCCGTACTCATGTAATTAAATATCATACTAGGCATTCACAGCAATATCGTAGCAATTCAGAATTTGGTGGGAAAGTCACCTTTTGTCTCTCCAGTGTATGTTATGTGATTAGCAATATGGTAATAAGTTTAAATGATATAGTCAGCATATAATAAGTATGCTGGATTGTGCCAACTAATCATACGCCACTCTCCTAGCCACCATGCACACCCTGTATAGTTCAAGTTCTAGTTCACATGGAAGAAACTTGCTGCAAGCAGTGTTAGTTCCTCTTCTTAGCTCTTCGGCAGTTGCTCTTATCAGTGTTATATTTGTTTATATATTAAATATTTATAAATACCTTGAGTTGAGGTGATTCATGTGGTCTGAAATCTCTATAATGTGTATTTGATAACAGGTAAGAATGTACATGTTCTGCATGTATACTGGGCTTTTTCTTTATATTAATCTTAACTGGTATTGTAATAAATAGAACTATTAAGGCCTATGATATGCCAGGTTTTGGAGGAGAGCTGATAGTGAGATTATAATTATTGATACCCAAAACATAACTTTTAAAATCATACATTTATTTCATGTTACAGAATATAGTTCTCTTATTTGAGAGGGCGGTGGGGGAATATGTTACCTCCAGGTAACCTAAATCTTGTTATCTTACTGAATATCAATTTCAGCAAATTTCTGAAAATTCAAAAGTAAAAAATATTTTCAGCCTCTACTTGAGAAAAGGGAGAAATACAGAGTTGAGGTAGAAACCACTGCAGTTTTAGCAGTGCACCCTAGAGCTGGTTTTAGCCACTGAACAGCCTACAAGCACTCTGACTGCATTCAGAATTAGATGCATTAAATATTTGGAGGTATCAGCTGGAGCACTTTGGCAGAGCTGAGAGCATGTTGTGAACAAGACCTGGAGTGCCTTTTCCAGCAGCTATAGCCTGCCTCACTGCCTTTCCTTGGTAGTGATGTTGAAGGAAAAATGCAAACATCTCCTCACTGAGGTCTAGAAAATATCAATCAGCAATTAGTGATGAAGGCTGTTTGAAGAAAAATGTAAGGAATTTACTTGCCGTTGAATTATTCAGCCATGACACGGGTTATGAGAGGAGTCACTGTAAAGCTAGATAAAGTGGAAGGATGAAGAGATGAAGTTCTGAAATTAAATAGTGTTGCTGAAGCAAAGCCATCTGAATGGAGATCAGGTATAAACAGTTTCTGGTCACTGTGACCCATGTAAGGTTTCAGCGGGCAATTCACCGATTTAGTGGTCGGTTCCCTTTTTTTGGAGGATATGCACTACCTGCAAAGGTGAGTGGGAGTGCATTGTAGGACCACAATTAACGTTACAGTATTGTGTATCTTCATGGTATTTTTTGTATCTATGTTTCCAGTCTTGCTGAATTAATTCAGCTGATGTGGTGCTGAATGATTCTGCCCATGATAATTCATAATCTGTTTAGAAGGAAAAATATAACTCATATTACGAATGTGCAAGATTATGTACAAATGTACAAAAAGCATTATCTTCTCTCTAAACTTAAATTTCAGTAGTGGTAATTAAAAAAAAAAAAAAGTAGTTTTAATATATGCCAAGTCTGTATTTAGCACTGCCACATCATTCAGTGTCACAAAGGCAGTGATAAAAGGCATCCCTTTTTGGCCATGAATTCTGCTATTTGCCTAGAGACTACTGATTTGGAAATCATCCTTTGTTTCCTGTGGCCATGCCTCCCCACTCCAGTTCTCTGTGCCACTAGCTGTGCCCAAAACTGGGAAAGAGAAGGGATCTAAAATGCAGTAACAGAGCACATGCACTGAGAGAGCCCTGTGCCCTTGGAAAGAAGAAACGTTTTTTCAAATCACTGAGAGAGAGTGCGCATCTCCTGATGAGCAGATTGCCGACTAGACCACATGTACTCCTACGTGTCTGGACGACCAGCTATCACACAGACACATTCCTGTCCGGAGGTATGTGCCTGCTGATTGGCAGGCTGGCAGGAGCACATTTGCTCGCATTAGTCTGCTAGCTCTTGCAGGAGATACGTACTATTTCCTACACCTTCAGAAGGCCAAATGGCACGTGCAACTTATCAGCCAGGAGTAGGTCAAAAAATTGCTAGGGCACATCTGGGTCTGCAGGCTGTAATATACTTTCAAAAGCGTTGCAACCCAGACTGTTTGAAACCTTCTACATAAAATATATGAATATTTAGGATCATTTAGGTTGGAAAAGACCCTTAAGATCATAAAGTCCAACCGCAGGTCGGTAACATTTTAGGCAGAACACACATACAGAGAGGGCTGTTCGGTGACTTTAGAGTGAGTTGCATCTTGTAAATGGCTCCATCAAAATTGTATCAGGAATGAAGTACTACTTTGGGATGGTAAAATAAACAAAAAGCAAACTCAGATCTTGGCATATCTATTTTTCAGGTGTTACGTGTTCATTATAATAGTTATTAGATAAATGAAACAGACATCCAGCATGTAGTGTTTACTTTTTTCCTATCCTTAGATCTTTGTTATCAATTCTTTTACAGAATACTGTTAAGATTTAAAAACTCAAAACTTCATAACATTTTTAGTCGGGTGCGTTAGCATTGTGCACTTTTTATTGTGTAACTAATTTACAAAATTATAAAAATCACTTTTATATACACAAAGCATGCATCAAATTAAGAAAGTAAAGAAATAATGCTGTGTTTTCAGGTTTTTAAAACAGTTGCCTGCATGGGAGATTTAAAAAAAAATTTGATGTTAAAATAAAGACTGCTACTTCAACAGGGATAGATAAATAAATTCCGTAATACCTCAGTATAACTCTGGAAGCTATTCAGTTGAAGTCAGTTCCAATAAACTAAGTTACTGCAGTGATATAAGCCCTGTTTCACTATTTGCCTTCCTGTATCCCGTCACACATTCTGGAGCCGTGCTCCTGTATCTGAAAAGTTGAAAGCAGCTGTTTTAACAAACTTGAGGTGAAAACACAATCATTTGCCTAGCAAAATGAGATGCTACATTTTAGAAGCCAGCATTACAACCACTAGTTACTTAGTAACGGCTATACCTCTTCAAATTCACTTCCAGCAGCCTGGGATGCATCCCACCCGCTTGCAGAGACGTGGGTGAGTCAGATTTGCCTTAGTGGTTCCTAACTCGATCATCATCTACTGTTGGTAGTATTTCTTCCCACCAAAAACTGTTCCTAGCACCTAGGAGGTGTGAGACAGGCCGTGCCAGTAAAGATTCTGATGCTTTCAGAGCAATCAACAGTATTTTTGTAGCTTTTTGGTGTGCTAGAAGTACCAAAAGGGAAAAAAAAAAAAAAAAGACATCAGTGTCTGCACACCTCCCCTTGGTACTGCTCTGACCATAATCAGAATATATATATACAGATATATAAGCTTTGCAATCCCTGTGTGCACACACAGTGCTTGAGTTACTGATCTCAAGTTCACATATGAACTTGAGATCAGTAACCAATGAAAAATTCCTATTTTTCTTAAATGTCACATTAAAAAGAGTGCACGGTGTGAGTTAATTTGATGCCATATGCAGGCAGTGCACAGAACTGCCTGTGATGCAGCTATATAAGCCGCACAATCCAAAAGTTCTGAGATTGGGGTAGAAAGGGAAGAAAATAGCCCAAAAAATTGAGTCAGTGTTCAAGGTGTGGCCATTAGTTTTTCAGGATAAGGATTCAGACACGTGATCTGTTAATATAGGAAAGTATGTGACTGTAATTCAGATTGTAACTGATAAGAATAAGAGGATCTGAAAGGCTCTTCCTTGTTTTTCTTAGGATTTTTTATCTCAGTGTATTGTGCAAAGTAGCTGTCCTGACTAACAGAGCTCTGAGGGGAATCAATTAATATGTGAATCTGCTTATTTACAGTTACTAAATCATAAATGTTACATATTGTGAGTGTAACAAATAAATTTTACTTTGCCAGGGAAAAAAACCACAAGTTTTTACTTTGTCACATGGCCTTGAAGGATTCTAGGAGTTCACTGCTAAAAAAATGTGTGTTTGAACCTTACCTCTTCAATCAAATAACACTGTAACCAGAGACTACAGAAATGACTGACGACATCTTTCTGTTCACTTAGTTCTGAGCAGAATTAATTGCTGCATCAAAACCAAGATAAATCAGAGCCAGCTGTGAAATGATCCATGTAATAGACTAATACTTTAATTCAAAAAAAGATTTGGAGCAATAAGATCTTCCTTTCTTGGGGAGTTAATCTATTAGACTGTCATAGTAATCACTAATTACATGTCCAGAAAAGTTGGGTATGCTAAGTCATACGTAGTTTGTAGAAAAATGCATCTTATCTGATTTCATTTATATAAGAAATTGCTTTGATTATTACTAAGATTTTTTTTCTTACAGAATTTGAAATTTATCAGTATTTAATACAAATTTATGTGGGAAAAAATTGTTAACTGTCACCATTTTTGTGTGTGGAAAAAGTCAGTCTATTTTGTAATAAAGGAATGGACAACATCCCAAATGGTCAGACTATGTAAATTCAAATTAGTCTGGCCCCAGGTTTTGCACTGGGGAAAAAAAAAAAAAAGGGGGTTCACTGCTTTAGCTTATATCCTTGCAATAAGTAAAGACATTTTTTTTTCATCTGCAGCTTTTGATAACACTGCTTATAAATTTTGTAGAAATGTATACAAAAAAATTCTATGTGTGGTCCTGGGAAGTGTTAACGAAGACAGGAGCAGTAGGGGCTTTGGTGTGGTTCTGACGTAAAGATCTCATCTGTCTTCTCTGATCTCCCTGATGTAGGTTGAGGAGGAATCTGAAGTAACGGCAGAAGTAAGTTGAATTCTAAAAGCCAGAAGTTACAGGATGTGAAGATTTGGCCATTATTGGATTTTTCTTTTTTTTTTCCCCCTCAAAGTTTACAGATAAAGGTACTAGTGTTTCTTTGGATATGTTATCTGCGTCTTTGTAATCTCAAAACTATACAAAATGAAGTATGTTAAACTTAACACTGCCTTTTAAGTGCATTCAGAAAAATAAGGGGACTGCCTATTTATTAAGAATAAACGCTTTGTATTAAAAGTATGTAAAAACATCAGCACATGGTAAGCTAAACTAGTTGCCTAGTTCTTAAACTTCCTCAAGAAAGGAGTTTTTAACCAGTGTCTTACCTAGTTTGTGACCTGAATACTCGAATAGCTGCTTCTCTCCATATATAATACTCTTAGCAATTATGCAGAGGCACGCTTATAGTCTCTTACTTCAAGAAGCAAGGTGCTATTAGCACATGAGTTTTGAGATCTGTAGTCCTAAAAAATAATTTACATCATGTAGATTTTTCCAAGTTCTGGTGAATAATGTGGAATAGTTCAGAAAGGAGGCACAAGAAGATTAATTATATCTGTGCTGATTAATTTTTGGATCGGGAGTATTACACATTAATTTTACTTCAAATTCTGCTTTAAGTAACTGGGACTTGAATTTGGCTGCTTTGCACTATTTCAAGTAATTACGTGAATGCTCAAGACTTCAGATATAGGAAAATTCCAAATGTACACATAAGGAAAGGAAAGGCTAGATTGTAAATTGCCTCTGGAATAAAACCTTTCCTAATGGAGTTTCTCTCTATGAATGTCAGCTCAGCATCTTATGCTTGAGACCCTCTCTGAGATAAGAAAGGATTTTTTCCTGAATAAGGAAATCAGGATCTGTCTTTTTGCATTCAATGTGTTGTGTATTTTGTTACAGTTTATGTTTTATTGCCCTTTGATGAAGATAATTCAAATAAATTTAACTCCTGCATGCATTCTCCTCTTGAACAACAAGATATTTATCTTCATTATAAAAGAAACAGATTTCCAAAATTAAGGTAGTAAATAAGTGGTATTATAAGGTGCCACTTGCTTCTTTTAAAGCTAGTAAGTGATTTGCCATCAGAATAAGAAAATACAAAACAACAAATCAAGCTCCAATGTGTAGCTGTCGTTATTAGCCCATTACCAAAATTAGTATTAACCAAGCATGTCGTAGCTGTTGTCATCAATGATACTAAGGTCATTAAAAAAGTTGCTTCTTGTTCAGACAATTCCCAGAGAAGAATGTCAGTACTTCTGGTGAGCACGTTTGAAGTGGCAGCTGCTGGATTACTGACTCAACGCAGCGCATTAGAAAGTCGCCTCCTGATTTTTATCGCACAGCATTCTCTGAGGAAGCCTTTCCACCCCTACACTTCCCTTTGCCTTGCACACACCTGCTTAAAAATGCTTAATGGATTTCTAATATCTCTCAATGGGTGTTATGCCAGTAAGCCATCCAGAGCGTGACTGATTTTTCATAGGTTCTGAATATTTCCAGCTTTAAGATTTTAGTTTATTGTATGTTACATGGAATATTTAGGAACTGAATGAATCATTCCCTGTACATTCCCTGTGTGTTTTGCACAGTGATTCCTGCAACCAAGCAACTCAGCTCTAGCTAAAGGAAACCCCTATCAGAGTCTTCCACTGGTAAAACAGCACAGTGGGTCTCGGTCTCTCTGGATCCCATCTCTCTCCTGCTTTCGATGTCCTGTCGTAGCCTGGCTATATCCCAGCTGCACACATGTATGTTCAGTCCCATTCTTTGGTCTGCTCCGAACCCCTGCATTTTAAGTCTGCGAGTCCCCTTGAGTGCAATCATTCGCGCTGTCATTTGATGCATAAATATTCACACTTTAGCTGCAGCAAAGCCAGCCCTTACCCTGCTCAGCTCCCGCTCCACTCGCTCATGCTGGCTCCAACGCTGCACTTCTCACACGGCTGCTAGCCAGGGAAAACTCTGAGCCGGATCTCCTGGGGTTCCCATCCTTCACCCCGGTTTTCCCTTCTCTTTTCCCAGAGTGAGAGCGGCTGATCTAACGGAGGCCCTTCCACACTGGACACCGTGGATGTGATCTAGAATGGAACAGTTTTGAAGCATTTCCTTAAATATCTGTGGTTGTGAAATGGAATTATGGCAGGATGTCAGCATCCAAGTCTTTAAAAAGGCTTACGTCTTTTTAAATAATATAAAACTAAGTTTTAATATTATGCGCTAACACTTATGCACACACACACACTAGAATGGAGCCCTTCTGATAGGTATTTTAGATCTATTTTAAAAGTAATTATTACTGAGAAAAGCTGATGTCTGCTTCTTGGTGGTAGCTGGGAGAACGGAATATTAAACTCAGTCAAGCTTCCTTTTTGCAACTTGCCTCTGAGAATTTTGTGATTTTAAAAAATCCCCACATTTGTCTTTACATATTTGGATTTATGACTCTAGATGGAAAAATCTAGAAAGATGACAATTTTAAAGGGGAATAGGAGAAGAAATGTTAAACTTTTTATTGTTTTAGGGTTGTTAATGAAAATGTTCATCAAAAGACGTAATTTAAAATGGAATTTTGTTTAAGACAACATTTTTGGAAGCTAAACTACTTTGATCAGCAAATTTGGAAGGAGAGATGAAATTTAAAATGCTTGTCCTATTTTCTTGTTCAATGTTAAAATTTTTCTTACAGCATACTGGAGAGGCACTGCTGTGTTCTAGTATTCCAGTATTAATTAGCAGCTCTACCTTTAGTAATTTAGAAAATACAATGAAAACTATTTTGCTACACTGTAATGTAATGTATTTGACATAACTGCAGAATATGCTGTGGTCTTACAATACACTAACAACATGGCATTTGAAGCAAGGGGAAAAAAAAGTATTTAACAGGAAATTTTCAAAATACTTGTTTGGGTTTGGAATGCGCTCCCTCTATGAAATGTTGAGATTTCCCCAGGAAGCTGAAGTTCTGAATTTCAACCTATTTTGGCTCTCCCGTGGCTGTGTCTCACCTTTGATTTACTCCCAAGCTACAGCTGGAACCAGTGGGACCTGACCAGATCAGACCATGGGTGGCTTTGTGCTGTAATTGTTTTACTCGGACGAGTGATTTTTCTGCTGGTCCATCAATAGCGCCAACATCCACGCCCCACCTCACCACCAGCCAAACCTACTTGTTAAGTCCTTATACAGAAATGGGAATGGGAGAAAATGAACAAATTGGAAAGAAATACTGTGACTGTTCATGCTGAAGTGTAGCTGTAAACCCAGAAAAATAATTTGACATGAAGGGAGCAAAGTGTACCTGGAAAAACATTGCTCTGTCTCTGGTGGAACTTTTTCTTACCTAAATCACACTGGAAATCTGGCTCTTCTGTGACTCTGGCGTTTCTCAGATTTGAAATATACTGTGGAAGGTAAGGCAGGAAAGTAATTCTCAGACATTTATCTGGGAAAGAAGAAGAAACAGCTGCAGCAGCTTGTTACAGCTTTAGACTTAAATGGTGGGTTGATAGGAGAAAATAATCACTGGATCTCTTTGTGGTTGCAACGGAGGAAAAGTCTTCTGGTGGGAGAAAGTCTTGATGGGGCAAAGAGGAACTATCTGTACCTTTATATCTGTTTGGGTTTTTTTTAATATCTCTAAAGCACCTCTTCTTTGGTAACTGTGTTAGCAGCCAGGGTGGTGTCTCCAAACCCCACTCACCAATCTCACTGTGCAACCTCTCCAACTGCACTCCAGCGAGCTGGATTTGGGGTTGTCAGAAGGTGGTAACAGGGGTTCCACCTCTTCTCTTCCAACTCCTTCTGCTGGATTTCCTGCACTGAGGCTGAACTCAGCATGTGCACAATGGGAAAGTAAAAAAAAAAAACCAAACATAATGTGTCATTAATCTCATGAGAGCAGAGAAGAAGAGCATAGCACTCATGATCTGCTCATGTAGGGTGGCTGGGAAGTCTCGGGAAATTAGGTCGCTTACTGTTAAGTCCTCTGCCTATCATTGACCCATGTTAATGTTGCTGAGGGTCCCTAGGTTTTCAGACTAGCGAGAAATCCTTTTGGACTAGACATTTCTTGGGCAGGCAGACCTAGGACACCTCCTTGGCCTACAGGAGGGCTGACCCCCAGACCTGTCTGCTGGACCCAGTCAGCACGCGGTTGGCAATTGCAGAACGAAAGAGGGGCCCCAGGGGACTGGGGCTGGAGGAGAAGTCTCCCTGCTCCTGCAGACTTTGGGATCAGTTCTCCCACCTTGGTGCCAGCAAGGGTGTTTTCAGCGCAAGTTTAAGGACGTATTCAAGAATTGCTTGTTTGAGCCCCAGAGGCTGGCAGAGTGAATTTCTGAGAGGTTTTTGCTGCAGAAAGGCTTTGGCAATGCTCACTTGCGCTGGAGGCAGACCTGGAGACCTCAAGGCTGAAAGGTGGGCCGCGGTGCGAGGCCAACTCAGCACAGGGGCCTCCACCGTGCTCCAGGGAGCTGCAGCCTCGTTCTTCTTTGTTCGGGAGGCTGAAGGACCACCCGTGGTGTGGGTGAAGCCTGTAATCGTGGCTTTGCAAATACTGACAGAGTAGCTTTGGTCAGAGTAACGCCTGATAGAGGAAGGGAAGCCCCAACCGAGGCAGCCAGCCCCGGGCAAGGGTAAGTGTAGAGGCACAGAATCGGTTTTGGTGTTTACATTCGCCTCCCGTGAAGCAGCCCATAGGTGGCTCCGCGGGGCTGCGGGTGCCCCGGGGGCAGGGAGGCCGGTAGGGCCGGGCCGGGGGCTCCTGCTCGGCCCTCAGCGCGGGTGGGGAACTACTGGGCTCGGAGCCCTGCGCTGGGACCGGCTCGCCCAGTTCCGGGCGCCCCCGAGGGCCAGCGGCTGCGGCGGCCGGGGCCGGGGCTGAGCCCGGGACTGGGGCCGAGGCTGAGGCCGGGGCCGGGGCCAGGCCGAGGCCGGGCCGGTCGGAGGCCGCCGCACCCCCGCGGGAAGGACTCGGGGCCCCATCGAGGGCAAGTGCCCGGGCACCGCCGTGTCCTCGCCGGGCTCGTCCCTCCCGCCTCTAACTCGTCCCGTCCCGGGATTTCCAATTACCGCTGGAGATTAAATCCTTAATTTTCTTGGCCGCAAACCCAGTAACGAGTCGTTCAGACTTTGTTTTCCCACTGCTCCCGAGGCCTGATTTATTGTGTCGCTGTTATCGCACCATCGGGCTTCGTCCGAAATGTTTTTCTGGGCTAATTCTATACCCCCGCTATTTATTTTGTCTGTCCCCTCTCATTAACGTCACTAATTTTTAATTGCTCCCCGTTCACTTTCAAATCGCCCCTCTGCCCGCCCGGTCGCGCCTCATCCCGGACCTGTGTCCACTCCGCGTTTGGACCCACGCGTGTGGGTCCATCCCCCCCACGGTGACAGCCACGATACGGCTGCCACCCCCCGCTCCTGCGGGACGGGGCCTCGGCCGTGGGACCCCCACACCCTCCTTCCCTGCCTCCCTCCGCCCGTGCCCCCCGCGGACCCGGGGCCGCCCCCCGGGCGCTGTCGGGGGTGAGAGGGGGGGTGGGGGGGTGGTTTGTGAGGCGATGCCGCCCCCCGACAGCTCCGTGATTAA
>JAAGAY010143901.1:0-26740 GCA_011801015.1 Ardeotis arabs | reverse complement strand
CGCGGGGCCGGGCGCGACGGGACGGGACGGGACGGGCACGGTGAGTTCATCCCCGGGCCGGAGGCCGCGGGGAACCCATGTCCCCCCGGTCGGGGTCCCCCCCCACGAGGCGGCGGGGAGCCGCTTCAGGGGCCGGGGGTGCGGGACGGGAGCGGCGGGACCGGTCAGCGCCCGCGCTGCCTTCGCGTGGGAACGGGCGCGCTCCTCTCTCCCTGCTCCAAAGCATTTTCGTTACCGGTTACCGGCGTTTCGCAAAGGGCAAGGTCTGTTTGAAACCGATGCAAAATAATCGAGATTCACTGTATTTTTTTTCCCCCCAAGGAACAACTGAAAAGGCTGCAAACAAGTTCACCCTTTATCTTTCCACTCATTTTTCTCCGGTCTGCGTACTCTGCTCTGGCGGTTTCCATCTTTTCCTTGGCCGTGTGGGCAGGTTGCCTTCATCCCCATTTAATTGGCACGGAATGTAGAACTAAAATAAGTGTTTTATTTGTTAAACTAATTAGATTTCAAACCAATTATGCCTTTTGTAGTATCATACAGGCCACGAATGCATCCGCTTGCATTAGAAATACTGCAACAGAAACGCTTTGGAAATAATATAAATACTTTTACTTCCTTTCACACTCCCATTTCCAGGTCTCTGCACGCCAGGCAGCAAGTGGGTGTTTGCAAAAATTACTGTGATTATCTCAAAAAAAAAACCCCTCCCCCATAAAATTTTAAAGGAGATGAGATGGAAACCGACTGTTGCCCAGAGGCATTTCATTTCCTTTAGTTTTCCAGCAACAGTTTTTTTTTGGCCCAGGAGGTTTGGGTGACCCCTCGGTCTGCACCGCAGCATGCACCCCGATGGCAGTGGGGTGAAGAGCCACACTGCCCAGCCCCAGCGCATGACAGGCGCCATCGTGGCTCAGGAACCCCCGTGTTTGGGTACACACGCGTACAGACCTACAGCACAGCCCGCGTTTCTCCGTAGCGGATTTTCCTGGGCCGTTTGCTGTGCACATCTGATGGGAAATCTGACAGCAAAGAAATCAACTCAGAGGGAATGCTCTCTTTTCCAAAGCTGAAATTTTGCCTTTTTTTCCCCTAGGCCCAGGATTTCATCTGATGTAGACGTGAAGCTCCGAAAACAGAAACTTCTACTCCAAGAGGCGCCCAAGGAAATGAGGTTTTTAGGTAGGTGCACTTCTATATACTTATGTCACGCAGTCATTCGCGCGCTCCATTTGGTTATACACCAATACAGCAAAATCCCAACTGCATCATTTATACCCAGTCTGTCTGTATCCTTGGGTAATGTGGACTTTTCCAGTAATCAGTGAAGACTTCTTCGTTTCAGTGGGATTTTAATAGGATAGAAAATAAGAAATCCTGCTGATAAATCTGAAAAGATTGATTCTTCTGCTAGTTTTCATTATTGTTTTGACTCTGCAATAGCAATAATTATTATTTTCTTTTTCCACTGAAAAGCATCCAGATTAAACTGTGACTTAACACAATGAGAAAATATCAATACAAACAAACAAGCAAAAAAAGCAAATGGAACCTTTTTTATTTTAAGTTAAAGGAAATAGCCAATTTAAGGACCATTTTTCAGCCCTCATTCAAGACAAGCTCATGTAGACTTAATGTGAGTTTTATTTTATATTGGTCATAAGTTATTTTTTTTCTTTGGTTTACAGTTACAATGCACACAGAGTATTTCACAAATATTTTCAGCCTAAACTGTACTACTATTTAAGAGAACGCTACCTGGTAAAACTCTGTGAACCAGATTGACAGCAAATTAGTGACAATAAAACAACCAAAATAACAATATCTTGTAAATACCATCAAATTAGAACCTTGCAAAAAGGATTATTCGGAAACCTTTCCTCTTCTCTGCCAGAAATCTTTGACTTGGTTCATTGTCTTGGGTTTTTTTGCCACTGTCAGCCGCAATTACAGAGGGACTTCAGTGGGACTTCAGAGTCTGGCTGAAATGCTTTGCAAAATAAGGCCTAATTTTTGTAAATGTAGATCTTCAGTCATTCGGGTGCATCAATTTTATTTAAATTTCTTAAATTACACTGTATTTGAATGCAATTAAAAGTTTTAATAACTTGTTCTTGCCCTTGTTGTCTAGCTGGGCCGTCACAGAAACAGCCGCTCCCACGACGTGAAAGCCAGGATCTGTCTGAGACACCCGGAAGGGCTGCTTGACAAAGCGCAACAGCATCAGGTATGATTCTAGCTAAAAAGTGCTGCGCTGCAGGGAATATTGATTGAATTGCATTTTACTGTGGAATTGAAGGAATTAGAGGACTGTGAGTTTTATTACAGGCAGAGCGGACTGACCGTCTTTTCTGAAAATTGGGAAAAGACCTCGCAGTCATTATTTTGCTCAAAAGGAGCTTTGTGCTGTTGTTTTCAAAGGGTTCTTTTGCCCCCCGATGGCCAAAATCCAATTTATGAGATGCTTTTTATGCTTGAAAAAGTAGAAGCTACAGGATAAGCACGGAAATTCCTGAGTAGCATTTAGGGTAGAAGGACAGAAGTTGGTTCCTGATCCTTTAAAATCATGGACCAAGCTTCGGCATTCAAAACCTCAGCACTACGCTCTGTGGCATCTGAAAATTATGTTTTTCTTTCTGTAATCCATGGAGCCCTGATCACTTAAAAGACCGTCAATAAAATGATAGCAGGTAAATAGAAAATATACACATGGTCTCGCATCCCAAATTATACAAATAATGTGTTTAAAAAAAAATTGCATTTAGCCTGATTTTTAGTTGGTTGTAAATGGAAACCACTGTGGCAGTGCTGCTCAGCGTTGCCTGTTGGTTTTTCTCAGAAGAGCCGGGTGATCTTTAGGTCTCTGTGTAATACCGTCCCCCTCCAAAACTTCAATCTTTGTGAAGAATTTAACTTCTCTTTCTGTACCTGTGTGTGATAACAAGTTTATAAGCGGAAAATCAGCTCGCACAGCTGCACGGCGGCATCCGGGCTTTTCCTGGCAGGGGCAGCACTTGCGTTGCTGATAATCTTTGTTTTTAGAAAGCGGTTGCTTCGGCAGAGTGCAGCGGCTGGCTTCAGAGATGCTCTTGTTGGTTGCAGGACCCTCCCTGCTGAGGAAGTCACCGATGGACTGTGGACACTTAGCTGAGAGCAGCGAGGAGATCTCCAGCCCGGGCACAGAGCCGAATCCCCTGCTGCCTTCTGCTGCTGGTGGCAATTCCTGCCCACCCTCGGTGGCCGGGCAGCGGGCCGGGGCACCTCCTGGCAGACCCGCCGCCGCTAATGCTGCTCGAGAGCGCAGTCGGGTTCAAACCCTGCGCCATGCCTTCCTCGAGCTGCAGAAGACTCTTCCCTCCGTGCCGCCTGACACCAAGCTCTCCAAGCTGGATGTGCTCCTCCTGGCCACCACCTACATCGCGCACCTCACTCGCAGCCTTCAGGACGAGGAAGAGGCACCAGGAGAGGGCTTGGGTACGCTGCGAGGGGATGGGTACCTCCACCCTGTCAAGGTAGGACAGCTGAGGAGCGGCTACCACCTCCTCTCAGTGAAGAAGTAAATAGGTCTTAAAGATACTTAGATGAAACTAAAGATTTCAAGCTTATTCACCTTGCCAGAGTTAATGCATGAAAAGACTGCCTAGACTAACCACTGCATGTAGGTGCTCGGGGCCTGATGGAAACGTCTGGGAGCTCTGTTCCTCCAGCTTCCAGGACTTTGCACAAAAATATCAAATATGGCATAGGTCCAAACCTAGTGGGACTTGGTCCCTTGGAAGTGAAGGCAGCGGGCAGCACCAGAGCAGTATCAGCACCTCCTCGGTCCCCGCATGGAAACCTTGGTGATCCTCCCCCAAAACCCCACCAGAATCGGCTGTAGGGGATGCGCGTGGTTGAGGTGATGCGCTGTCCCACAGCGGTGACCCCAGCCGTGACTGGGCCCACTTTGGCTCTCCTGCTGAGGCAGCCAAGGTATGGGAGGGTGACATCAATTCCTGGCCATGTGCTAATTCCTTCTCTGAATGTGCTTTTCTGATGCATTTATTTTGTCTAGTTGGTATACGCTGTTGTTGCTCTTCCCTTTGTCAAAAAAAAAAAAGAAAAATCACGGCGATGCAGAGGGGACGAGAAAGGGGAACTGCTCTTGGAGAGGACCTGGGGCTGGAAACTGTTTTCAAATGCATCACTGGCTGACTGACGGGACTCAAATACCACGGGCTGTTTTCTTTGGCTCTGGTCTCAGGGAGTGAGTTAGAGCACTGAGGTGTTTGCTTTTTTTTTCCCCCTTAAGAGTCTGATGAATTCAGAATGCTTTAATTAAGATTAATTTGTGAAGTAATCTCTAATTCCTATGAAGTGAGTAATTCACACAGGGTTTCTTGTTCACAGTGTCAGCCGCTGTAAAAAGCATGGTGTGAACGTAGCCTTCTGAGGCCATTTAAATGATTAGCAGGCTCATTAAGAAACCAAAACCTTTATATCAATTAGAAGGTGGCTATAATTTAAGAAAAAAAAATATTGTGATGTATTTCAAAATAAGTTTGAAGTAGCTTCTGTTAGTTCCCTTGGTCAGAGTGAAAGGACACAGGTCTCTTATGGTATTTTTTATCAGCTGCCAACTATTACTGGCAGAAAAATACTTTTAAATAGTTATTACAGCAGTTAAATGCTCCAGATGCACATTTCCTGGGCTACTGGAATACAGCAATACTGGATTCATCTAGCAGTTATTTTTCATAATCTTATTTATGTGCCATTTACCCATGTTTAGTTTTGTAAAGACTCCGTGAATCTAACCAATATTTCTAATATTCCTGGGAGTAAATTAATTTTTTAGTTGGCGCTAGAACAAGTGTGTCACAGATAAATCATAGCACATGCTTCAAAAAAAAACCCCAAAGTGCAGGATATGAGACAACCAGTACAGATAAGGCCTTTAACTACACTCATATATCAAGCACAGTAAATACAAATAGCAAGGAAAGTAAAATGTCCAAGTACCGTTGTGTGCACATCAAACAAAAAATATGGTTACTGACTTCAAACTCAGATGTCTTACTGGTGATGAATTCACAACATCACACTTGAAATAAAAAATGCTGAATGAGATCGTATGGTCTGGCCAAGTCAGAATCTGCCGCTTCTTTATGTCTTTAAATAGAAGAGCTGAGATTTAACTGCAGTATTAAGCCCCTCTACTTCTCAGAGCTCTCTTTGGTTACCCACAGGAAAGGTGCCAGACTGTTCCCAAAAGCATCTTAAAAAAATTGTATTCTTTTGGAACAACACGCAGGCTGTTTCTGCATCTGATGCTTACGACAAGTTGCCTTTTCAAACATCCCCCTCTCTAGTAACAGGCTCAGCACATCAAACTGGAGCTGAGCGCTTCCTCCCAAGAGGAAGGCACCCAGCTGCCGCCACCCTTACTGCAGGGCTGTTCGCAGAGACGAGCTCGCTGAAGAAAGTCGAGCTATAAGAATAGATATTTAACACCAGTGTCACTGATTATTCCAATAATCAATGAATGGAAAGCTGAACTGTCTCATCTGAAATCATTGGAGCTGACAAAGAGCAAGAAGACCGCCAAGGAGCAATTCTATTAAATTCCTTTAGCAGCCCCTGTGCTGCAGTCGGTGTTGTGGGGGGCTGGCCGGCACGAATGGGTACGCACACGGGGCTGCAGTCCTTGCAAGCGTTGGTGTATCCTCACAGTGTTCCTGGCACCGAAAAGAGGGATGCTTTGGTTTCTGTTACCAACAGAGCGTTTGCTATACGAATGGTGGTAGATGATCGGTCAGCACAGCCTCCTCCTGTCTGTTGGTCTCGGTGGGGTTTCAGAGCTCTGCCGCATGATTCATTACCAGAGAAAATACCCAGGCTGAGGTTTCTTATCCAGCTTCCAATGACATTTTCCAATGCATGACAAACAGGAACTTTCAGGTGATGGCAGCAGTTTCCTATTTTCTTGTATTGTGGACCCATCAACTTTTAAAGCTTTGCTGAGAACTGCATTCAGACTGCAAAGGTCCTGGGGATCTCAGCGCTGTGCTTGTCTCTTCTCTTGCAGAAGTGGCCGATGCGTTCCAGGTTGTACATTGGAGCCACGGGACAGTTTTTGACTCACTCAGCACAAGGAGACGGCGCAAACCAAGGAGAAACATCAACGACTTCACAAATCTAATCTCCCTTCTCACTTTAAAAAAAAATGTTATTTATTACACCTTATATATATATATATTTAAGTTAAAAAAATACCTACAGACAGATTATAATTGCCGAAATACTGTTTGTAGAAGAGAAGGAATTGATTCTTAAATGTAATTAATATCTCATTAAGTTAATGTGATGCATGATTGGTTTCTATCACAGAGGACATGGTCGGGATCTGAAGTGGGGGATGAGGAGAAGGCGACTGCGGTCAGCACCAAGACGAGAGGCAGCTGCAAAGGCAGAGCTGCTGGCAGAATGGGTAACTGCAGAATGCGTGCACTGCAGGAAAGTGGGGAGAAGGGAGCAAGGCAGAACTGGCTAAGTGCAGAGCAGTACAGGCTTGGGTGAGCAGCAAAGGGCAAGTCTAAAAACAGTCATTGAAATAACCCCATGCACTTTCTTCACTGCATGAAGCCAACGGCAGAAATCCCACCGGCTGCAGTCGTCACATCAGGGCTTCCTCCTTCAGATCACCTTAAATGTTTGTAGTCATTCCTGAAAATGTGGATGCATGTTCGCCTCAAGTGAAAATGTGCTGAAATCTACCCTGCGTAGACACAGCGCTATGTACGACAGGCACAAACCGCTCTGTTCGTTAAGCGTTGCTTGTACTGATCCATATGGTTGCGTGCTGTGTTACGGGGTTTAAAATGTGTGTAAGTGTTACCCCAGTACGGCTGCTCGCCTGCTCAAGGTATCAAAGTTCATTTATCTTGTCTTTTAGCAAGTTCATGCCTTCAAGGAAATGAACCCAAAGAGTTGGCTTGGTTCATAGCACATTTTTTTCACTTAAATATCTTAAATATTTAGGCAAGAAAAGCTGAAAGTAAATGCACCAATACCATTTAATGTATCTGTTCTGTAAAACACTGTACTTCTCATATAGTTTGTTATTGCTGAGGTAAACATTTTATTAAACATTATTCAGTGGACATCATGTATTTATTGAGTTGCAAAATCTGTATCCGTTTCTCATTGTACAGGACTGGTAGTTTCTAGTAGTAATATTCTGCATTTATAGTAGCTTCTTTCTGAAAACCACAGTTTACATTTTAAAATTATATTTGGCAGAAAGGGAAAACACAAATGCTAGCAAGGACAACCTTTATTAAAAAAAAAAAAAGCATTTTATTGCTTTCATTCTTGAGTCAAACTTGTGCTGTCTTTCAGAGGTGCTGAGCATGTCATTGCAAATTGAGTGTCCGGTATTGCAGGAAACCAGGCCTCTGGTATCTGAAAGTGTATCAAAATAAGCAGAGCCATTAGAAAGAGCTGGACAAACCATCCAGGGTATGTGAGAGCTGTAAAGCTCGGTGAAATCTGGAATGCCCCTCCACCCCTGCAACATTCCGAGCTTTTAACGAGATTATTCTTTTAAATAGCAAAAATACTTTATATATTTAAAATATATTTAAGATATATATTTAAACTATTTTAGGCATACACTTCTTATTTACAATTTTAAGTGGTTTATTATGAGAGCACCATTCGACCACACAAAATGTTGTATTTTGTGAAAAAAATACGTACAAAAGGGCAGTTTCGCATAGTCAAGTATCCACTCTTAACGTAAATAAGAGTCTGACTCTTTAACAAACTGTACCCACTTTCCATAGTAGTAAAAAGTGGGTTAGCACCACCTCTTATTATTGGGGCAGCTGTTTTTATTCAGAGACATCAATGAGGAGATGCGAAGGAGCTGTGAAGGTGACAATAGTTAAGCAAGACGAGAGTGACAGCGAGGGTTTTCAGGAGTGCTTTGCTGGACAAGATGAAGGTGTAAGACACAGCTTACACTTCAGACTGATAAAACACCAAAGTAGCGATGTAGAAGCACAGAGAATTTCAGAGTAGTTTTGTATGTCACGGAGATCTAAACGACTGGCATCAGGTCAGGGAAAAAGGGTGAGCAAAATCTCAGCCAGGAGTCAACGTGAAACCTCGAGCCGTTGCTGTGCAGCAGCAGTCTGATAATAAAAAGAAAATGCATATGAAACATGCATATGAGATGGCGTGAGGAAAACGCAAAATGTAGTGACATTTTGCCGTCAGTTGCATGCTCTTACCTAGCACGGAGGTGCTGGTTACATCATAGGCTCTTAAATCATATACCCCGAAGGGACAGAATTCAAGAAACAAAAGGAAAAAAAAAAGGACAAAAAAGACACACACCCCCACTCACCAGTCCCCGCTCCCCCAGTTCCCCAGTTTTCTAAGGCTTCTTCCATTAAATGTAATTGAAATATTCGGACTGCTTACTCATGAAATAAGCATGAAAAATAGATAGGAATAAAGGTTAGAAACATGGGAAGTTATGAACGGATGGCTTGGAAAAAGCATCTCTACTCAGACTTTTACTACAACGCAGGCAGAGTTTTTACAGTGGCCAGAGGACAGACAGTGGAATGGAGCAGCAAACCACGGGTGCTGCTTTGTACCCACAACGTTTGTATAAATTGTGGCCGCAGACATGACAGCGCGAAGACCTCAGCAGCATTTTATAGACACGTTAAAGGCCAGTAAGAATACACAGAATTGCAACAGCAGTTTTTCACTTGAGAAGAACTCCCTGTATTTATGGGATTTTTTTTTTTCCTGAGACAGATTATTCTGCGTCAGCTGCAAATTTTTATGCCTCTATGCAAGAGCTTGCATCTTCTAAAAATTTACAGTAGGCTGAAAACAGATCCTCTGAACCCGTTTCCTTCAAACTTGACGTCTGGACCAAAAGTTAGATTTCTTTGGACAGTTCATATACTGAAATATGATTTGGTGGTTGGCACAGGAAACACATATGCATTTAGGAATAAAATTTTACAATGTCCACACATCGCTATCAAAAGGAACTGCTTTTCAGGGAGTGACTTAAAAGATCTTAGCAAACCTCAGTTACTGCCATCACAGCTTTTCCTCCAGAGGGATGGGGCGGGTAAGCTTCACCCCGCCGCAGGCAAACAGCCTGCCTGTGCCAAACCTGGGGTGTGCAGACCGCTTTTTCCCCTCAGCGGCAGCTGTAACTACAGTCATAGAATCATAGAATGGTTAGAGTTGGAAGGGACCTTCAAAGGCCATCTAGTCCATCCCCCCTGCAAGGAGCAGGGACATCTCCAACCAGATCAGGTTGCTCAGAGCCTCATCCAACCTGGCCTTGAATGTTTCCAGGGATAGGGCATCCACCACCTCTCTGGGCAACCTGTTCCAGTGTTCTACAACTCTGTGCCCCCCGCCACGTCTCGCTTTCTCCCCATGCACACCCTGCCCACCTCCCGGGGAGACCCTTCGGACAAAGTGCTCCTTGTGCTTCTGTAATGTGAAGAACGACAACACCGAAGAGATGAATTTTCCATGTCTTTGACTCCTTAAAGACTGAGTATTCAGTGAGGATGGGAGCATTTTAAGGTTGAAAACGCTCGGTTTTATTAATACTGTTGTATGTAAGACACCAAAAAGAGAACAAACGCGCTCCCACCCCGGTGGTCTGGTTTACCCCCTTAACCCGACCGCTCTGAATCCTCCCGTTTGTCCCAGTGGAACCGCACCCCTCAAGCTGTCCCGCGAACACGGGCTCGGGGCGCTGGCGGCCGGCTCCTCAGAACCCGGGCCGGCACAGGAGGGGGTGCCGCCGCCACCGGACCCCGGGTCCCGGCTCCCCTCAGCGGCGGCCCTGGGGGACGCGTGCGCCGCCCGCGGGCCTGACGCCTGCGAGAACGCGGCCAGGGTCGGCCGCCCGCCCAGCCCCCTCCCCCGGCGCCGGCCTCCAAGACGCTGCCGGGGCACCGGTACCGGCACAACGGGGACCCGCAGGCCCCCACCCCCCGGCCCGCTCCACCCGTGCGCATGCGCAGCCACGCCCACGGTCCCGCCAGGCACCGCCCCGCCGGAAAGTGCCGCCGCGCCGCGCGCGCCTTCCCCCGCCCCCGGCGCGCGGGGTATTTAGGGCGATCCCGCGGCCGGCCCGTTCTTTTCGCGTGGGCCCTGCGGCGGGGGGGAGCGGAGCGGAGCGGGCCGGGGCGGCACCCCGCCCGGGGCGGGGGTAGGGACACGGGGGCATGGCGGCGGCCCCGGCCCCTGCCCGCGTTTGCGGTGGCCGCGGCGTGGGAGCCCCTTTCGGTGGGGCCGCTGGGAGGGAGAGGGGCCGGCGGGGCGCGGCGCGGTGCGGTAACGGCGTGAACTGCTCCCTCCCTCCCTCCCTCCCCGTCTGCCTCGGCCTCCGGTACCGGCGGGGCAGCTTGGGCCGCCGCCTCTGACGCGACCGTTGCGGGCCCTCGGGCAGCGGCAGGGCCGCTGGCTGCCCGGCGACGCCGGGACCGGCCAAGTCCCCCGACCCCTGAGCGGCAGCCGCTGCCCCCTTGGAGCAGCTCCTCAGCCCGTGCACGTGCCGGTATGAACAGCTGAGTGATTCCCAATTTTTATTTTTTTTTTTCCCCTTTCAGAGGAGTTGGAGGCACCCCCCACTGTTTAATGTCAGAAATCCCGTTCTTCACAACAACGATTGTGACCTCGGGGATGAAGGGGGGGTGTTGGCGCTGTTTTCTGAACAGCGCAAGCCACGGCTCGTAGGACGAGTGATTGTCCGGCCGCTGTAACCGCACCTTGGATTTGGTTGCCAAAGGTGGCAGCGGGCTAACCGCTGGCTTTGGAGCTGACTAGTTCAAGCTGACGCTCGCTAGCCACGCAGGCTTTCCAGGGACCTGCGCGCAGCGTGTGAGGCTAAGATGGACCCAATTAGTGTGTGTCCACTGGCAACCTGCGGTGCCTGCTTTGAGTTATCTCCTGGTCCATCAGGTCTTCAAAGCGATGACAGCTTGGACATCCAAAGAGATTTGGTTTTGCTGATAATCAATCACTTTCATCAGCAAATGGATGTTCTAATTCTAAAGATAAATTACCTTTTTTTCCCTTTAGGGAATTTGTCATGTGTTGTGTGGTGACCCCGGCAGTGCCCTTTTTGGGCTGTAAACACGGCTGCAGAATGGTGGGTTCTGGCAGGGGCAGGACCCCAAGGGTCTCAGCAATCTCTGCGGCAACGCTCTGCTGCCAGGAGCGTACCGTGAGTGCTGACCTTAATGCAACCGATAGGAAAATGCATCCGTCCGTTCCCCAGAGCGCCGCACGTGAACTGGGGTTAAGGGCTGTACCCTGCTGGGGTGCTCCTCTCCCCAGCGACCGCTGTTCGTTAGGCGCGGCGTCACAGCCCTGCCATCAGTCATTCCTCGCACCGGAGCGTGCTTTAGGTGAAATGGTTGTGCCTCTGTTTAACCTTGATCTCGGCTGGTGGTGCCCGTACTTTTCTCCCCAGGTAGTGGTAAAAGTCAGCAGTGATGTTGCCCCATAGCCCGGTATTTCTTTGACCGGGTTACTTTCCCCAAGGAAGCGTTGATGCTTTCTGCCACTGGCTCAGCAGTGGAGTTCTCAGATTCAGACGCATTTTCTCTCTTTTCATTGTTTTAGGCAGCAAGTGAAGCGAAGAGGCGTGTTTGTTACTGGCTTTGGGAATCTTCCATCTAGACTCTGCCACGCTGTTACCTTGCAAGCAGAAAGATGTCACGTGCATTCTGGAGCTACAGAAGTAATTATTTCTTGCTGTACTTAAAAATGTTGAGGAAAGCCTCCTGAAATCTAGATCTAGATTTCTGAAGCTGTTCTATGGCTTGGAAATTCTCTTACAGATGGAGCGAGGAGGAATGGGATTGCATGTGGGGTTAAGAGGCTGAAATTCTAACAAAAGGTATTATGACAGCTATAAAACCTCCAGGACTTGCTTCCCAGAACAAAGCAGGTGGAATCCAAGAATCCTGAAGGAATGGGGGGGGGAGAGGTTCATAACAGTATCAGAGCATCTAGTTTTTAACTGGGGAGGTTAAAGGCTTCTCCTTTGGAGAATTAACAGATGCTAGTTGGAAGTGAGACTGAAGAACTGTGCAAACAGCCATCCCTGCTGGCGCTCTACCGTATCGGTCTGTTGGAATGTATTCCAAAGGGAAGGGTGACTACGGCAGTGAACTGCACTTCTACAAAGACACTTGGTGTCTGGGGCTTGAATGTAACAACGGGGGGGACCTGCAGTTTTGTGCCCAAAGAGCGCATTTTTCTTTTGTTCCTGGCTAAAGTGAATCCTCTCTGTCCTTAATAGTTAAAAACAAGGTTCTGCTTAAATTTATAGTTGTGCATCTCTTGAGGGGAACTTAACAAATCCCCTTGTGTTTGGTACCTGGAAAAAATTACACCAGTCTTATGATAGGCAGGAAACTGCTTGCTGGCACAGTGATGATGACTCTTTGCCGTTTACCCAACTGAATTTTGTGATGAGCAATATTTTATCTGATGTGCCAGCTAATTAGCAGGATTCTTCCAGTTTGACTTGCCACCGTCATTTCTCATTCTCTTTATTCTTTTAAAGGTGCTATGACATCAGATGACCTCCAGTGTCTTCGAGCCTTGTGTACGCACACGCAGCCAACAGCAGATTCCATCCACGTCTAGAAGTACGGGTGTTTAAGAAGGGTGAGTTGCTTTCTTAACTGTGATGCTACGGTGCTCGGCCTCCAGCAAGCTGCGTTGCTAGCCGGTGAAGGCCTGTACTGGCCACGTTCTGCTGTCTGGAGCTGTGCTGGCTTGCGTCAGCTGATGGTGCGGCCTGTTAGTCAGGGACACTTTTGTGCTGCTGACTGACTTTGCTGTCCTTTACTTGTGGTACTCCTACTAGTCTTCTAATTTTTGCTTAAGCATAATGGGAGAAGCTGGGGAGAGGTAAGGATGAAAAGTTGTGCTCTTTTTGCAGATTTTTTTTTTTTCCTAAGGATATACATTCTTTAGTATGGCTTGTCAAAAACAGTGACTTATAAAGGAATTGTATTTATGTATTCTAGAAGTAATTTTACTGGCATAATGATGAAATCTTTGCCGTTTACCCATCTGACTGGTTTTTGATGTGTATCTTTGAATCTGAAATGCCAGTAAAGTTAATAACTTTGTATCAGATTTCTTAAGTGTACAGAAAACTGACCAACTTAATTTTTTTATTTTTTTTTTTTAGCTTGTAAACAGCATCCTGAAATGTGGAGTTCTATAATGCGCTTGGAAATGCTTTCATGGCCCTTCTTGCTCCTCAGAAATACTGCTTGATTCAATAGTTGAGGCAGAGGAGTAGCTGTTTAGTGAAAAATGTGTGAATAATCCTCAAACTAAGTTCAAGGGAGAGTGGCCTTGTGGATGCTCTTAGAACTTAGTATAAATATTTAAGTGTACCAAAGAAATGGAACAAAACTGAATAAATCAAGGGTTAAAACACACAGGAAAACTTGTGTTATCTCATCTAAATAAGAGTGCATACAATGTTTGTGGTGGCAGCTTATCTCCAGGGCAATGTCTGTATGAATAAAATCTTGGATTTCTGATTTCAGTGACTAGTTTTGTTTTGTGGTTTTCTTTTTTTTTTTTGTTTTGTTTTTTTTTGTTGTTGTTGTTGAGTCTATGTGAGCAGTAGTGCCAAGATTCTACTGGGTGATGTCTTGGGTAGGAGTCACACTAAGCCTTCAGTATTCAGCTTGTCTAGATTTGACAGAAAGTCTGTACAATTTTTCTGCTTGTTTTTTTTTTTTTTCCATGTCGACCTCTTGGATGTAAAACTTGCTCAGTACTATGTCTACTGCCGTAACCTTACCAGAAGATAAAATACAGGAAAGTCTACACTTGGAGAAGCATACTGTACCTTAGATACCTCATCTTCTACCCCACCACTCTTTACACTTTTTCTGCAGTGAGGTAGAGTTGAACTCATTGAGGTGCCTACCTACTAAGTAATCTAATTACCCCCCCGCCACTTTCCTGTAGGGTTCTGCTATCCCCTGCAGTCTATATAAAGCACTGTGGAAATACTGGCAGGGTGGTTTTTGGTGGTGTGGTTGTGTTTGGTTTTGGTGTGTGGTGGTGGTGTTTTGGGGTTTTGTTTGTTTTTTTTTGTTGTTTTTTTTTTTTTTTTTTAAATTGCAGGAGCACAGCAGCATCCTGGCATCCTGGTCTGCTATTACATTGCTGTGATGTAAAACTAAGCCTTAGAACATCAAGCAGTATGGTGATACTCTTACAACTTCTGGACCATGAGTAATAATTTCAGAAAGTTGGCTTACACTAGAAAAAGTTTTAATGTACTTAAAACTATTTAACTCTCATTGGGTGATACATTGGAAAAGAAGCAACAAGAAAAACTGCAGAGAGTTCATATAGTTGAAATGAAACCTTAGATTTTAAACTGCTGGTTCAATTCTTAGTTGTAGTCTTATTAAAAACCCTGCTTTACTCCTGTCACTTAACTGTGGATGAACAGTGGTAGCTAGGAAGAGAAATTCAGGTTGTGGCTTTATTCTGAAGTCGTGGCTTCCCAAGATGAAGACAAGTGTTGCATATTTCTAGCAGCAGTCTCTCAAAAAGATAAAGTAGAAGCTTCAGGCTTTACTTACTGGAGTTCTCACTCTTCAGTAATGTGAATTCCTGGGCCGTATGCACCGATAAACTTCAGCAGTTGATGGTGACACTCTCTTAGGTAACGATCTCTCTGTTGCAGGGAGTTTTCATCGCTGAGGTCAAATGGAAATACAGGATTTGGTGCTACGCATAATGCAGACTTGCCTAAGCAAAGAAGAAATCAAGACTTATGCTAAAAGACTTGATAAACTTTTTCCAGAATTTTGAAGGAGAAAAAAAAGCTGTGACACAGATTACTTAAAAACGGTAACATACAAGATTGCATTGCTGAGTGTTACATCATAGTTCTTGTCTCACTGACAAATTTGTGTGTGAACAAATGTGACTGGAATGCTAGATAAACCAAACACATGCTCAACCCTTGTCTTCTGTTTCCCTAGGGAGGGAAACCTCTCTTTAGTTTAACCTGGACCAATGTTAGAGGAGCAATTGCTCAGATAAGCCAGCTTAGAGAGGGAGGCTTGCTGTTGGGCTGTGGCCTAATCACATACAGCACTGAGACTCTTGGCAGGAAAGTCAGATAAAGACCTTTCTCATACCAGTCTTCAACAGTGGAGACTTCGATTTGAAATTAATTAACTCTTATTGTAATCAATTGATAAAAACGTTTTCCAAACTAACAAAATACAAAAGTGATGTACCCAAGACTAAAGACTGAGTTGCATTATTTACCATGTTTTAGGGTAAGAGATGATTCAAGTAACAAGATGGCAATCAATGCATCTTCCTCAAGTACCTTCTTTCTTAAACTTAGTTTAGCATGAGCCTTAGACAGTGAAATCCTAGAAGATTAATATAAGCATGTCAGAAATAAAAAAAATATTGCAGACATGAATGCAGTATGTCTTGCCCTGTTTCAAGCACTACTGTAAACAGAAAGTTAACACTGGAGTGGGTTTTTTCCGTACTTCAGCTGTGTAAACTGCCCACAAGAACTGTGCAGTTACACTGTCACTGACAAAGTACATATGATTACGCATGACCTTTTGTGCTATGAAAGCAATAGAATTCGGCTTATTATCTATCGTTAATACTTTCATCGTTATCACAGCTTTGTATTAATTTAAATCCCATTTTTGTTTTTCTAGATAGCTTTAATAGTGATAGCTGTTTCTTAAGTCACTGGGTTTTTACCTGGCAAAGTTCTTGAAACTTTTTTTTTAAAGATTTTTTTTTTTTTTGCAACATCAATATATAAAATAAATGGTATTCATAAATGGTAAATGAGATTCTTTACATTTGAACTTATCAAAACTTAGAGTCTTGCCTAGATTTTTATTTAACAAGCCTCTTGAGTAAGTTAGCACAATTTCTACTTGACCCATAGCTGTGTTTCCTTTACTGTGAAAAGTAGGACATACAGAATTTTTAGTGCAGATGCTGATAATGTTGATCCATTAATAGAATCTCTTCTCACTCTGCGACTTGCAAGATAGTAGCCCTGAATGAGGTTTTCTGCTTCTGAACTCAGTTCAACATGAAGATTCTTAGCAAACAAAATAAACTAGAGAGAGGGTATACATTTTAAATACTTAACTAGAAAATACAGAATTTACATTTTTCACACCTTTTAACATACCAGTGACATAGTGATACAGTTTGGACAATATATTCTGCCAACAGTTTTTTTTTATAAAGACAGCTGTACGTAAAGATAGATCTCAGAGTGCCTGTTAATTATACTAGAGATAGTGACGTGTAGAATGGAGTATTAACTTATACTCCTGTTTGTAAGCTGTTCTGATTCCAGAAATTGTATGATATTCCCAAGTATAATGCATTTCTAAATGATTGGGTAGTATCTGTTACCTCCTCATAATCCTGCGTTCGGAACTGCTGTGAGACTTTGTACAGCATGGCTTCAGGATTCATGGCTTTTTTCAAGATATGATGTATAAGAGGAGAAGGCAGTCCACACAAAGGAAACTCATTGTATATCAACAGCCCAAAAACATCTAGAAGGTTAGGTGGAATCAAACTCACATCCTAAAGAGAAGACCCAGAGAAAGAAAGCAATTACTTTATTATGTCCTTTTGACTTGTAGAAACAATGCAGTTTTTCTGATCTGAAATGTTCAATATCCATATATACTGAGTCCTGCAAGATTATCTAATGAATTGCCTATAATAGCTCCAGTAAAATTTTGATTCAATAGTAGTTGTCAAAAGCTGTTCTGAATAAAATAAATGATACCTCCTTTTGGGAAAGGTAGTTGATTTTAGAAGATACTTGATTTGAAGTCACTTAGGTTGTGACCTTTGGGGAAATACTAACAAATTTTATTGTTTTCATTATAAGTTGAAATAACCATAAACATCAATGACAGCTACAGTACAGTTACTGTCATAACAAGGCATGTGCTTTACCATCTGTCCAATTAAAAAGTTATCCTTCTGTGTATGTTTCTTTGAGGAAGAATCCACATCTACAAAAGACCAAAAATTGGTCTGAACTGAAATAGTAACTTGTTGGTCAGCCTCTTCTCCGTACTTCTTCCCAGGAATGAACACTGTTGTTGTTCTGCTCTCTAGCACTAGGATAGGACAAAATACGTCAGTTATGTAAACGTAGAATGGTTTGGGTTGGAAGGGACCTTCAAAGGCCATCTAGTCCATCCCCCCTGCAAGGAGCAGGGACATCTCCAACCAGATCAGGTTGCTCAGAGCCCCGTCCAACCTGGCCTTGAATGTTCCCAGGGATGGGGCATCAACAACCTCTCTGGGCAACCTGTTCCCATGTTTCACCACTCTCATTGTAAATTTTTTTTTCCTTATATAAGTCTGAATCTACCTCCTTCTAGTTTAAAATCATTACCCCTTTTCCTATCACAACAGGCCCTGCTAAAGAGTTTCTCCTCATCTAGTTTAGTATAAATTCTAGTCCTGCACACGCTATCTGAAGCCAGTCATGATTATGTGATACCTACTTTTGGGAAATTGAGTTGTCATGATCAATGGATGTCTGGTAGTGGAGCCTGTGTAGTAAATCTAATCTTATAGGACCTTGGCTTTTTTTGTCCTTGTGCCTTACACAAATCATTAAAAATAGCTTACATATTTTCCCAAGCATTTAGGGGTGTAAGCTGGGGAACAAACTTAGCCCTGAATTTGCATGTTTGTTTTGTTCTGTCCCCTCATTTGTTAGTAGGTGTGAGATTACCAGACTGTAGAAGTTCAAGTTTATCCTTTTTGTATGAAGATAAGTCTCCTATGTAGCAGATACCACCCTTAGCCAGCGCAGCACTGCAAGCGTGAATACTAGCACTTCCAGTTCCGTGTTTATCTTTGGACACAGAAGGAAAAATTTCACTAGAAGATGGGTGTCGTATGCCACGAGGCAGAAGACAAATGCTGTAATTCAGAAGCCTAGAGGATTAAATAATTCTGTCAGTCATAAATTGTTAAATTGTTGTTCAATTTTTCAAAACTTAAACAACTTAATACTATACTTAATACTTTATAATGGTATTTAATTTAACCCCCTATTGTTAACTGCTATTCTAGATAAACCTCTCCAGTGATTTAAAAGCATAGAGGATTAGCGATCCTGGCCATCTGGGAAAAACGAAAAGGCTGGGAACTTGCGAGCTCTGCCTGCCCGGGTTCCCCCTCCCCCGGTTCTTTTTGAGAAGGCAGGTATAGGATTTCTTTTTCATCCCCTGTACTACGTTTCTTGGCATAAAGAGGTTGCAAATTGTCTGTCTGGTTCCACAATCAAAGGCTCCTAACGATTTTAAGATGTCAGAGCACGGTTTGTCCTATTATCAATAACTCGGGGAAAATTATTAATTAGAATTAGTAAATATTAATAAATAGGTTATCATACCAATATAAATATGATGTAGGAAATGCCTGTTTTGACAGGCTGCTGACAATAAAATACAATGTGCACATGCAAGACAGTACTGATGACAGTACTGACCAAGATCTACAGTGCGCAGCTGTTTTCATATTAACCAGATGTTTTGATTCTCAAAATACTCCAAGTTCCTATGATTTCTCTTATGAAATTTTAGTCTTAACGTGGGGGAAAAAAATCCTGCAGCTCACATTTTTTTCAAATTTGAACTAATTTCTAGAGCTAAATTTTGAAATGGTTAAAGTATTTTTTTCCACAACAAAAAAATACTAATGCATTTGTTGAAGAACTCTCAAATGAAAATAAAATTCATGCCACTTTCAAAGATCTTTTTCAAAAATAAAAAAGAAACCCTGTTTTGAGCTAGAGAATGTATTTTTTAAAATTTAAATCTGAGCATTCTGTACTTTTCTGCAGTGCATGGGAAATTGTGTTAACAGTTTATAGTTGTGTGAAGGGATTAATACATAAAAGCATAAATACAGAAAAACATTATGCTAAAGGCAACAACCACTGGATTTACAACCCACAGATAAAGATGTACATGACTTTTGATATCTTATCGGTATAGTTTTTATGAAAAAAAAAGTGATAAAATTTAGGTATCTGTTTACACACTGCTTAACTGAAAGTGCTGATAGCTGGGAAGTGGTGATGAAAAGGCTTAAAGTGACACAAGACTTGAAAAGTAGAGCCTTTTGCTTTCATTATTACCAGCTTCAGTTTTGATTTTAGAAGAATGTTTTGTTCGAGCTCTGCTAAACGGTGCTAGTGTTAAAATCTTATTGAGATCATTACGAGAGAGTTCAGACCTTTTATTATTAGTGAAATTCTCATCTAGATTTATCACTTGAAATAAATGAAAATGTCCCAGGGATAAAAATTTGGGTGTTTTTACTAAGTCAGAGCTCTGTCTATGCTTTTAAAATACACTCTCTTTAGCCTTTGACGCAAGACTGATCCTATTATCTTTAAAAATATTCATGTTTTAAATTCTAATTTACTGAAAAATAAGGAATTTCTTTACCTATCAATTACTAGCGTGTCGCTTGTCACAACCAACAGATCCAGGTAATCTGCATTTTCTTTTTCACATGTCTGTACTAGACTCAGCAATATTGCGAGTTTAAGAGTATTGTAAGTGCCTGGTGGGACAACTTGAGAAGCAAAGATATTGGCGAGGACAGCGGTAAACCTCCAGCATGAACTTGAGGTCAGTGAGAGCAGATACTTAAAATTGTCACTGACAAAAGAAGGACCTAATGAAAACAAAGTACGAGGTTAACAAACGCTTCATCAGAGAGCTGTGCAGATATACGAGAACAAATCACCATTCTGGTCTCGGTACAAAGCTTACAAAGAATGAATATGTTCACGTATTAAGCACAAATTCAGAATGTAAACATCTGACCCTATTAATTTTAACTACTAAAAAGGCAGCAGACCTGATCTGCTAAAACTGATGGGCTAAGGGATAACAAGCTGAAATATCAAGTTCATTTAATGTATGATTTCAAAGTGACTCCCAATGGATAGGAGAAGTTGGAAAGAGAAGTTGAAGAACTACAGTAAATAATTACGTAGTTCCCCAATGCACAGCAAGTGGGCAAAATAAGATATTCTCAAATAACAATAAGCACACATTTGAAGACTGTAAGGGGAAAGTCCCAGAGTGGTTTCGTAATCTAGACTTCTAGATAACAGAAAACTGTACCAATTCTCAATATTCTGTTCTAGAAGGTTTTCCAACTTCTTTTAGTCAATTTGTAATGGAACTTTCTTACCTTTTGGTTTACAGAGCTGTACACTATTGACTTCTATACATGCTGTAGCTTGTAAGCCATTCTGTACACAAGCTGGGATTCCAATAATCTTGTAGTGGTCTCCTATTTTCATTTTATTGGCCAGTTCATCTAGAAATTTAAAAAAAAAAGGGAAGGGAGAGGAGAGGAAGTTGCAGATGTATTAGGGCATAAAAACAGTTTTAAAGACATGGTCAGAAAACTTTTCTTCACATTCTGAGCGGTTCAATTTTATGATTTAATTGCAGAAAACAACAGTTGAATGCAAAAGGTAAGGCAGGAACACTGGGTGAGGAAAAGTAGCTTCTTGCTAAAGAATGTGCATGATGCATTTAGTTCTGCATTGAGAAGAACAGTTGTTTGCAAGTATGTGTTCCTACTTTGGAACTTGTGGCACCATTTATCAGTTACTGTCCTATAAAATGTCACAGAAAAAAAACCACAATAAAAAAAGAGATCCAAACTAAACAGATTTTTTAAAAAATATATAAATAGCTTTGGGAACCTTTGTATTTGTGTGCATCTTCTTTTTTTAAATAAATGACATTTATTTTTCTGAAATGAGAGTTAGATTCAATCAGATATGAATCTCAACTGTGAGATCCTGTCTAACCTCACTGAAACCAGTGGAAATTTCACAGAATCACAGAATGGTTAGGGTTGGAAGGGACTTTTAAGGTCATCTCACCCATAGATTCTGTTTTATAACAATACACACATAGTGTCAATTCTTAAGTGTTTCTCATTATCTTGGAGCTATTTAGTTTTCAAGAAATGAACCATATAATTACATAGACTTTTGGCATGGTGGCTTTTTTTTTGTTTTGGTGGATTTTTTTAGAAGAAATAATGGAAGTATGTTGGTGACTTGTGATTTTAGTTGGATAGCCACATTACAAATCATTTAATGTTTCCCGTGGAAGGTAGTGCTGGTAGAAGCCAAAAATCCTGACGGACTGCGGAAAACAGCTAGATTGAGGAAGGATGTTAAGAATGTGTGAAATTAGTACAAAACAGTATGACCAAAGGAAGTAGGAAGGAGGAAAAAACAAGCTACAGTTAGAATGCAATACTGCAGAGCCAGCCAGGGGATTTTATTTAAATAGTGGTGTAAAAGCGTACAACAAAAGTTTTGCCACGTGCACTCTCTAATCACTTGTGTGTACTGTTTAGTCACCTAGCTAATTTTATGTATTTTACCCTCTAATTTTATTAAAGACTGCAATATACATTATGACTTTCACCATTTTATCCAGAGAAATGGACTATAAGGAAAATGCAAGGGATTATTACAGTTCAATTCTAAAACATTTTTGACAAATCTCCAAAATTCAGCTTACCTCTCAAGAAAACTGTAAATGTCTGAATCCTAAAGTGTGATTTATCATTGGAATATCCTTTCAAAGCTTTAAGCACTTTTGCATCAATCATTTCAACTATTTGTTTATCTTTCAAAACAAAGGCAAAAAAATGGTTAGTTTTCTTGAAAACAGCACAATTTAAAATTTAAATGACTGGTCTATTTTCGGGCTTTTTCCACGTAACCATTTTGCTTACTTGTTGTGTAACAGAAGTAGGAAAGTAACAGATCTAAAAATAAAACTACATAGATCCTACCACCAAGTACTCTAAATTTCATGTCTTCCTGCAGTGGCGAAGAACACAAAGCACACACAAAATCATTCCTCACTGTGGCAGATTCTGTAGCTCCAGGCAGATGCACTCTTATGTACCTAAACCCTAGGAGGGGAAAAATTCCAAATTTATCACGTGTTTCTTCAGACAAATATACGGTCATAGGCTAACATGCTCTGTGCAATTTATTCCGGGGTGACCACAAGGTGTCAGGATTTCCTATCGCACGTCTCCAAGCAGAAGAGCCGCGCCAGGCTTCTGCCTGGCGTGGAAGTGACACGGGAGAGGGGTTTTCCTTATTAGAGGTACATGCCCTCATAAAGACATCACTGTGATTTATTCTGCAGTCTTTTCGCTTTGGGATTACACTTTTCTTTTATAAATTTATGGTTTCTCTTACAGCAAGAAGCAAACAAAAGAGCCTTAAAAGTACTTAAGGCCTAATCCTGCAAGGATACAAGCACTTCGGTAGAGTTACTCAAAGGAGTAGTTCCACAGAAGCCAGCTACTCGTTAAAGCAAACTTGTTCTGTGCTAGAAGCTTTTGCCAGTCACTTAACCATACTGTTCTGCAGTATTTTTATATAAACAGTTTCCAAGGGGGGGGGGGGAAGTATTCTACTAGTTTAACTTTTTTTTTTTCTTTCAGATAATTTATTAAATTATATTGGCGACATAGCTTTTCTCATATAAACTATCTTCAGCATTAGGAAAATGGATTGCTGGCATAGCTATGCTCCTAAAACATTTAATAATGCTGAGCAACCACTGGCAAGGTCCACTGCTTTCGATTAATAAAAATCATGCTCTGCTCATTACAAAAATGTCTGCATAGGAAAATGCCTTTTTCATGCTAAGTTTATAATCTCTGATATCAAAATTATTTAAAAGCTTTTGAAATAGTACTGATTTTTTTTAACTACCTTCAGAAAAGGGACAGGTTTCCTCAGTACAAAGAAATCTTGCTCCTTGTGTATATTTTGTTACAGTTCCCATTGCAATCGCTATTCCTTCAGACATATAAAATCTTTGAGATGTGTAATTAAAGGGAAATGTAGAAAGACTCAGAACATAACTTGGTAAAGATGGCAAATGTGTTGGTTTCAGCAGTATACTAATCTAAGAGAGACACAATGACATTAATACCGTAAAAAAATTTTTTTTTTTTTAATTTAAAACTGCTTTACTTATACGCAACGTGATATATAGCTATTAGAAAAAAAAAAAATCAGAAATGCATGAAATGTAAGAATAACTCAGTTTCATATTAATTATCTCAAAATTCTTGCAATGTGGTTGGGTGAGACTTCCAGCTATTTTTAGTTACAAATAATACAAAAAACAATGAGAAAATGAAGAATTAATGCAAAAATAATATTTATTAATACTTCACCATACTTAAGATCTAAATGGAAGAAAACAATGCAGACTCACCTGGGCCTCTGTCTGCAGTTGTTCAATTAATGATAATGTGTTAACAGCTACGAAACATACCTGTTAAAGGACAATCTCATTAAAATATAGAAGATGTACTTTTGTCTACTCTTCTCCATAAATACATACTTACTGACTGAAAAATCTGTGCAGCTTGTATGGGATTGTGAAGAATGTAGTTTCCAAGAGTTGCATCTAATTCAGCAATATCAGAAGGATTTATTGAAATAATGAAACGATAAACAGCGTAACTTTGGTTTGAGTCTGTAGGAGCAAAAAGTGTCTTAAAATTACCAAAGATTTGTGTAACGTTACATATCAATTTAGCAAAGTATCTGTTGAGTGAGTAATACCATTGTATTTTTTGCAGTCATGCACGAATTTCTGAAGGCCACCACTTCTGTCAAGGTAAACGAGGGCGATTTCTCTCATTTTCTGTATTTCACGGTGCATCTTCCAAGAGAGATCCTTGCACTCTTTACGAAAATGTTGGAATAAACTGTGAAGGAAGTGACATTAGAACTGGCCATACTATGATAACAATAAGGGTATGTATTAACATACCATACAAAATTAAAGTCTTTTTTAAACTATGCAATTCTTTAAGGATTTTAAAAATACCACCACTCAATACAAAGTTCTTTGAAATGGCTGAAGCATACTACATTCCCAAGTAAATTCCCGAAGAATGCTCTAGTGTTTTCCTTTCTCAGTGAATTATTTCACTGCCCAGTTCCCTAACCCATTAAATTAAAGCTTGCATTTAATTTAACCTTCCCTATATATTTTATAGGTATAATCAGCCTATCAAAATTAAGACTTAAAATATTTCCCTTATCTGAGAAGTCTGTCACAGTTGGTAAAAGTGTGAAACTAGGCAACATCTTTTCCCTTTTTAAAATCTGACTTCCCAACTCTGCTGTTGCCTCCTGTAGCACCCACTTATCTTGCAAACACTTATTTCTATTCACATACACAGAAGATCAATTCTGATTCCCACAGATAAAACTTTCACAACAACAGTTTTGGTTTGGAGGCTGACTGTGCTCCTCAGTGCTGTTTTAATTGTGTATTATCCACATCTCTGTATTTTTTTTTTTCAATTAAAGCCTTGTGCCATGAACCACTACTTTGCTGAATTTAGAGGGAGAATTATGAAGGCCAAAATATGGTATATTGTATATACATATCTGTTCTTTCAGGTTTTCTTCTACAAAGCGTCCTTTCTTTGTGCTCTCTGTAGATGACCAGTGTGAAATGCCACTTAAATCTTCAAAACCAGATTTAGCTACCTAGTAAAGTACAAGACATAGAATTATTAGGCTTAGGCTGATGAGGAAGCAAAGCTCATAGCATATGAAAGATCCCCTGGCAGGAGTTCACAGAGCTGGGTTTGGGAGATCAGCGTCAGAGAGGGTAACTGGATACCTGTGCAACACCAGCGTGGCAGCAGCGTAAACCCTGTCCTCTGAGAATTGTACGCTGCCGGCTGGTAGAGGTGGTCAGAGGCCTGACGTATCAACTTCTAAGCGCAAGTTGAAAGAGAATTTGTAGTAGGGATTTTTTTTTTTTTTCAGCTTCTTTAGGATTACTCCCACATGATTACTGCTCCATCCCTTAAAATCTTCAACAAGAAGGGATTAAAATCCAGCTGAAACACACACAAACAGATCCACCGTATGGCCCTGGACCCTGTGTTCCCCGAGCTGGAAGGAAAGGACACCAAATGCAATGAGGAGGGACTAAGCTACGGGCCAGGTCATTGTGCACTAAACGCTGTCATGGCCTAAGCTTAAAAAAATTCAAAAAATAAAGCCTGACCAGCCCCACTAGCGGGATGACCCTGTTCACCAGTGCCCCCGTAACCAGCCACCCCACTCCGCTGCCTGTGACACGGCACCATACCCAACAGCGCCCTCCCTGGCTTCGACCTCCTGCCATCAGCACCCCTTCCTTACAAACCCCACCAAGCTCTTCCCAAAATATTCTCTAGGCTTCCTATGCACCCCCCAACCTCCTTCCGCACTGCTTGTCAGCCCGCGGCGGCCCAGGCGGGAAAGGCGCTATGGCCGCCCCGCCGCCCCTCCCCCGGCAACCGCCTGCCCCGCCGGGCCCAGCCCTTCGAGGAGCCGTCACCAGGGCCCCGAAGGGCAGCACCGGTGCGAGAACTGCTCCTTTTTCCCCTCGAATAAAGACAAAACCCAACCCCACGCGTTACCCACAGCTGCACAAGCACAGCAGCCACCACCCCTCTGGGTGACTCTGCCCCACTGAGCTACTGTGGGGGCACTGCCTTGCCTCCCTGCAGCCACAGTCCCGGGCAGGTCACTAGAAAAGGGTCATGCGCTGGCAGCCTAATAAGTACTAAAAGATAACAGCATACTTGTAAAACCATTTTCTCACTTTCATTAATAAATATTGCATATTTTAACTGCTGCCTTTAGCGTGCCAGCTGTCTGCAAATTTATCTCCCAAGCACCTCTAAACTCTTTTTTTTTTTTTCTGTTGCAGTTCAGCTCATGTTTTTACAACTGCCACGCACTTCAGTCCGTCCAACTTCTTGTCTCTCGCTCTCCTCTCAGCATGAAAGACCAGAGAGAACACAGGTGGCACTGTTCCTTTGCTTCCACAGCACCAGGAGAGGCGGCCGACTCCTCACGGTGTTCAGATGCACCTCTCTGAAAGGGGAGGAACAATCCCCATTTGCTATGGACAGGCAAAAACTCCTGCATTCCTCACAAAAAGACAAATATTACCTCCCTTTATTACATATCTGCCAAAACAGGAAGGGAGTACCACTGGTGGTTCCTGAGTAGGTTCTTCAACAATCTCCTATCTAGGCTTTACCACAGCTAGTGCTTCAGATTTCACTTTTCAGTTCATCATGGGTGAAGGGGCTACTACCCTCTGAACCTAGCAGTCTTACTTGGAAAACCATCATCATGAAATGCAGAGAGATGCAGAACGAGAGCACTAGATACAGAAACACTGTTGGATTTACTGCCTGATGTCGTACACAGAGTCTGTTATCTTCAGAAGTCCTGATCTAACCAAAGCATTTCACAACAGGAACTTACAGTACAAGAAAAAAAATTGAACTTAAGTATTGCAAGTCATATGTTTAACACATTCACACTTCACCAAAAAGGCAGAGCTTGCTGAAGGAAAAAGCTTAACAAGCAATTATTAAGCTGCTCTCCCAGAAATAACTTCAGCTACCACTGCCATCTGTCATTTGTGCTTGGCATGTTTTTGGGTTTTTTTTTTTGTTTGGGGTTTTTTCTTTTTTTCTTTTTTTTTTTTTAAAAAAAAAAAAG
>JAAGAY010143900.1:14145-33900 GCA_011801015.1 Ardeotis arabs | reverse complement strand
CTCGCACTTGTCTCCACTCCTCCATAGAAATATCAGTGGTGACAAACTGCTACCACCAGCCCATCTGTTTCTTTGTACAAATTTGTAGCCAGTTTTGAAACGTGATTTATAAATATTGCTTTTGCAGCCAAGGAGTGACACTGATGGATGTCAGCACAGATGGATGTGCTAAGCTCTTGCTTAAATCTTCCTTCTCTCTTTTGCTTTGCACCTACTTCCCTCGGCTCCCACAAGGCAGCAGAAAGCCACCTCGGCAGGGTGGCTTGTCCTCAGCATGGCAGGGACCAACATCCCCTCAGGAGCGCTCCCCGGTACGATTCATCAGGCAGGGCAGGAGCACCGGGCCGTGGCAGGGCTGGCAGGCGGGGAGCCTGCGTGGCTGTGGCCGCAAGCTGCCCGAGAGGTGTCCAAGGCTCCGAGCTGGGCGCAGCTCGGAGGGGCTCCCTTGGGGGCAGCTGGCTGCACCCCAGCGGGCAGGGGGAGCGAGGGGGACACTGCTCAGGCAGGCACCTCGCTGGCGAAACTGAACGGCAGGAGGGTGGAAAGCTGAAGGAGTGAGAGTCGGTTAACGCGCAGAGGCCATCGCGCAGGTGGGAGCAGTGCCAGGCGGGGTAGCGCAGGACAGAGGAGAGAACGCTGAACGCTGCCTGGGCTGTCTAGGGGTCCTGTGGGCAGCATGGAGGAAGCCCATGAGGGTTTTAGGGGAAGCCCAGGTGATCGATGGGGCAGCCTGTCCATCAGATGAAGAGCTTGCGGAGCACCTGCTAGTAAGCAGGCGTGTGGCAGTGGTGACAGCGCAGGTCTGCTGCAGCCTAATGCTGCCATGGTGCAGTTACGATGCTGCCGCTTGCCCAAACCCTGCTGGGTCAGGCCCCGCTGCAGCCCAGGCTGCACGGAGCAGGGACAGCCCTTGTGGAGTGCCTGCAGTCAACACCCGCAGCCCTGCTCGCCAGCTCCCCGCGCACACAGAGCTGCCCTGGCTCCGCTGCTCCGGGTCGGAGATGCAAGAGCAAAAGATGACGCTGCAGGAGAGCTTGCATTAGCTGAGGTAGAGCTGGTTTGCAGGAGTCAGGCTGTTAGAAACAGTGCCGTTTCCTACTGTTACCTCTCTTTCCTTGCTTTTGCTCTGTCCAAGAGAGTGCTCAAGCACCTCCTAATTCATCAGGCAAGGAATAAACGTCGCGTGTGGTAACAACGGCTGGGAACTGGAAGGAAGATGCCCAGCAAAGAAGTCCCTAAAGGAAGAGACAGAATTGGAAAAGCTGACATCACCCACATCCAGTTGGTGCCGTTCCAAAGGCATTCACCATCCTCTGCCTCCTAACTCACCTTTTGCTGGGTCTGTCTGGCCTAGGAAAATTGATTGCAGAAGGATCAAAGGCAATTAAAGCCTGAAATCATGTTCTCCAAGAAATGCTAATTGTGTTGGAAGGGATGGTAGAAGGCATCCAAGCCCAGCAACCTGGAAGGGTTGCTAGATAATATGGAGCAACACATGGAGCTACTGACTCCGGAGCTCGAGGGCCAGGCGAGCAGATGTCTGAACTCTCTGCAGGTCTCATTAAGAGCATGTAATGGGTGATAGAAGATCTGAAAATCATAACAATCAAAAGCAAAATGTTAGGATTCAAGTATTGCCTCAGGACAGAGGAAGCCTCCTCCAGCTGCGCAGGGATGCCGTTCTCAGCACGAGCAGCGCAGATGCTGATCTGATGGGGGGGTGAAAAGAGCATCGAATCTCCGCGGGCCTTGAGCGAAAGGTAAATAAGCAGCAGGGTGCTGTGGCCTGGCACCCAGAGAATTTGGGAGAAGGAAGAGGCAAAAGGGAAAAATTATATTCTTCTCCTACCAGCTGCACCTGCCTGGGGCTGGAGGTGGGGCGGTCTGCTCCTTTCGGGGACCCCTTTGGGGCAGCCTGCAGCTCTGGCGGCAGCGTGGCTGTGGGCCCGGCAGGGAGCTGGCATGCCTGGGCACCGGAGCTGCAGAACAGCCGCTGGAGAAGGGGCAGGCAGGCGCCCACGGGCCCCTAGGAGCATGGAAGAGGGCAGGGATATCAAAATCCAAACTGGAGGTAAGTTGCTCCCTTCCAGTCTCCTAGCGCTGCTCAAGATTGAGTTATAAGAAGGATTTATTAGTTCTGTCTTTGAAGCTGCCAAGAGCCTCTTTGGAGAGGGAGTCTGAGAGACTTAATATTTTTTTTTTTTTTTATTCCTAGTGATGTAACGCTACCAGCAGAGTATATTGTGGCATAGGAAACCTGCAGAGAAAATGTCAGTTTGTGTAGCAGGACAGCAGTGATAGTAAATGGTTTGGCCTGGGGCTTCAGAGAACGTGTGGCACAGCCTTTAGAGTGATGTGACTGTGGCACAAAGTGCCACCTCGTGTGGACGGGGCAGGAGAACAGAAATGTGGAGATCCAAACTTGTCTGTGCAGCAAAGCTGTGGATTAACGCCTGCTCAGGTTTCAGTACCACCTCTGCGGAAACACTGCTCCTCAACCTCCTGACCCAAAAAATGGACTTAGCAGAAAGCTGCGGCAGAGGACGAGACATGAGGGGCTGCAGGGCTGGGCCTGCCTGGTTTTTCTGTGCAATGACTGAGGCTGCGCTGGTACAAACAGATCTACGCCAAGACACGTCCTGAAGCAACTGCCTTGGGTCAGCTGCGTGTAGAGAAACAACTGTACCAGGAGAAACGACGTTGCTTTGTAGGAGGTTGCTTTGGGTGCATTTTCCAGGACACCCTTTTCCCAGATCTGGGTAAAATTTTCTTCACTTCTGTGATTAAATAGACTATGTTACATGGCAGCAGCACTGCTTTTTCTGGAGCATCTCGGAAGGGAACACAGGACAAATAACAGGAATGTAAAGACCCGCCAGAGAAAATGGTTGTCCAGGGTGCCTGGGGAGCCGCGGGCACAGCGCTGGGCAGCGGCGAGGAGGCTGGAGCCGTCCGGGTGCCTGGACTGGGCTGGTCTCTGCCAGACTGGGGTCTGGCTGTCCAGCCTTGGTCCAAAATATCGTGGGTGTAGACATGAAATGTCTGTGATGTCCCTCCTGTAGGAAGTGCTCACGTCACCCTGTTCAAGAGAGAAAATGCAGTTTCATGATGTTTGAAATAGTGTTTTGTAGTTGTAATTTTTGTCTCTCTCCCTAGCGCTGAGTTTTGGGTTACAGGGCAAGACCTCCGCCCCTTCCCGAGCTGAGGTTTCTCAGAGCAGAGCTGTCTGTCATGCTGCTGATCTATTTAACTGCTGGCTGCTTTATTGTGACTTTGTGAGTTCGGCAGTGGAAATATTTTTCCATCCCGTACTTGGAGGTGAGGGAGCTCAGTGGTGCAGCACGCTGTCTGAGCAGTCTCAGCTGAGCTGAGGTTAGTGGCTGCTGCTCTGCGACTTACACGTGCATTTTCCTTTGATTTCTAGAGGTTGTTTCTAAAAATACAGCATACCTCGTGGCAGGTCCCCAACAGGAGCTGGAGCTGGCTGTAAACAGAAGGGGAATCACCAGCGTTCTGCTGCGTTTCCAGAGAGGTGAGGAGCTGGTGCTACGCCTGCATTTACGCAGCGCTGAAGGGATGCTCGTCTGAGCGGCTGGGAGCGGTCCCTGGCACAGGCTGAGCAGCACATGAAGGTACCAGCCTGTGTGCACAGGCTCCTCTGAGCCAGGACCTGACCGTGAGCTCAGGCGGCGTGACTGGCGTGACGGTGCCAGCGAAGGCAGCCTTCCTGGGCTGAGGGCCAGAGTCGTGCTCGCTCACAGCAAGTGGGCCTGCGGCTTCATCTCCACTGGATCCAGGTGCCCGAGGCTTATGTTCGGCTGGTCTAGCTAGGGGTTAGTCCTGGCCTCTTGCAGAGGTGGTGCCATTAACGTTACGTGTATGTCCCTGCTGTGCTGCAGCAAGCTGAGGGAGCAGCACCAAATGAGATCTTGTTACCTTTGTGCAAATGATTGGCATAGCAATATTTTTTTTCCTAGCTCATCCTTGGTAGGCAACAGGCAGCTTCTTGGCCAGCTCCGCTGCCAGCAGGCTCCTGCGCTTGCCCGTGGGGCTGGCGCTTTGCTCTCCTCCTGACAGCTCTGCGGTAGCCTCTGTGCTGGGGCCGCGTGCTGCTCCAGGAGCCTTGGCCGCGGGTCCGGTGTCCTGCAGGAGAGGTGGCTGCCAGGCAGAGGGTCAGTGGTCCCTGCCTCGCGCACAGAGAAGCTGGGCAACACGTGTGGTGCAGAAAGATGGTGCTCTCCGCTGCGGGCAGTCCCCTCCACGGGCTCGCAGCACTGCAGCATTTGTGTCGTGTCTCAGGGAGCATGGTGGGTGCTGGGTGCTGCAGCCTTGCAGGCAGAGTGCTGACATTGCGGGCGGTATGTCCCTTCTGAGGCGACCTGTCCCAGGGTCACCTTGTACAGGGATTTGCCTTATTGCTGTCTTCTGCTCTGTGCTCTTGAGGATATTGTCTGCCTGAAGTCTGCTGCTGTGAGCAGGGATGAGTGAGGTTACCTGGAAAATTCCCGTAATGGATAAAAGATGCTACATCCAAATAAAGTGTTTTTCCAGTGACCTGCAGCACAGTTCTGTGTGCATGAATAAGATCTGGGTTAGAACATCGTCCTTGTGGCATTTGGCGCAGCCTCCAGATGTGGGCTGGTGTGGTCTTCTCTGCAGTGTCCTGGCCTTTTCCGTGTTCAGCTCTTCAAGGCAGGCCCTGTGCTCTCAAGTGAACTGGAAGCGGTGGCTTTCTCCCTGTCTCCTGTGCTGGAACCCCAGCTCTCCCCATCTAGGTGCTAAAGGCTCAGCTCTCCTCAGCGGCACGGCCGTGTTTTGGCAACGCGGAAAACTCCGGTGGGCTGAGCCCAGAAACCTGACAATAGGAAGCAGCAGTCTGGTGTTCAGCAGCTCGACAGCTGAGTGCTGTTCTGGGCACAAGGCCGTGCACTGCTGCCTCCCCTCTGGGCACAGGCTGCCCATCGCCCATCTTCCTCGCTCTTGCTGCACGCAGCTGTGCTCGGCTCCAGCGCACGCTGGGTGGGCTTCGCCTCTGCACCTGCCTGATTGCTCCAGCTCCTCCTCTTCCAGACTGCCCTGACACGGAGACCAGCCTTGCCCGCGCTTGGCCGTGGCTGGGGTTGGTAGCAGCAGGCCTATGGGCAGGTCGTCTGTGCCTCTGGGTGAGGGCTCGGCACTGGGATCCTGGCAGGCTCTGCCCAAACTGCAGTGCCCCCCACCCTGCGCAGCCGAGGGGCAGACGGGCTCCGTGCTCCATTCTGCCTTGGCTCTGCGCGGTGCCTCAGGCTCTGCTCCACTTCCCACCTGGCCGGTGGATCGGCGCTGGCCCGCAGCTCTGCGTGTGCCTCCCCTCTGCTCTGTCCCCACTGAGCCCCGGGTGCTCCCGTGAGCACCCGATCCATACGGCAATTTCCGTGGTGGCAGGCAGCCCAAGAGCCAGAATTAGAATAGATGTCTTTTCCGATCGAAGAGCTGATTGATACAGAAAGGAGCCAGTCTGGCATAAATCAGGTGCTGTGAGGAGAGAGTCTGTAGACAGCAGCACCTTACTGTGAGCGGGCCAGTCTACGCTTTATTAGATAAAGCCTGCAGACAGTCGGCAGCGACCTCTGACATCTGGCCACAGTTGTTCACAACTGTTCACTGCCTTCCTGCCCGCTCTGCCGCTGGTGGCAGCGCGTCGCACACGTGAGCAGGGAGCCGCGCTGATGTTCAGTCCCTGTTCCGACCCTCCCTGCTCCAGGTCGCCTATGCGCAGCTGCTGCTTGGATGCATCTCTGCCGCCAGGGCCCTGGAGCGGCCCATGAAGTGGCCGTGTTAACGGGATCACAGTGGGTTCTGCTGTGCCGGCCGAGCCCCTGAAACGGCAGGGTTTGAGCAGGCGGGGAGGATGGCTGGCTCAGCTGGGAGCCTTGGAGGGAGCTCTGTCTGCTCCTTTAGAAGTTACAAAGGACACTCGGGTACTTGGCCCTCCAGCTGAGGCAGGACCCTTCACGCGCGGCGTTCAGGTGTGGAAGCGGTAACAGCTCTTGCAGGTTCAGTGCCATCTGCAGCCCCCCCATCCGCCCTGGACTGAGTGGGCCGGGTCAGGAGGGGGTCTCCATGTCAGCAGCTGATTTTTATCCTCTCTCTGCTCCAACCGCGTTGTTTGTCAGCGTGGCTCAGACACACACTGTTGCTCGCATGTCGGGTTTGCCGTGCCCTGGGCACGCTGGCAGGTGAGACGTGGGGCTGACTGCGAGGCGTCCGGCGAAGGGTGCGTGCTGGAGCAGAGCTGGCCGCCTCCGGGTGTGTGGGCTGCTGAGGGGCTGCGGTGCCAGGGAGCCATGAACTCGCTCGCTGCTCCCCTGTGATGGAGAGGAGGAAGGCCCTGTCCCCTCTTTGTGTGATTGCTGGAGTTGGCACACGAAAAACAGCTGTGCGAGCAGTAGCAGCCCACCAGCACCCCGAGCGTTCGTCTGGAGTGTGGAGGAGCTCATGGCAAGTTCTGCTGGCCGAGCTAAGAGCGTGACTTTGCTGTGGGTTTACTTGTTCCCTGCAGACAACACGGCTGCGGTGCACACACAAAGAATGGGCTTCAATCGCCAGGAGCAGGACGTGTACTTGCTCCCCATCTTGGTGGTGGACAGCGGCCCCCCGGCCCTCAGCAGCACGGGGACTCTGACCATCCGCGTCTGCGGCTGTGACAGCAACGGGGCCATCCAGTCCTGCAACAGCACAGCCTACGTTGTGTCAGCTACGCTGAGCCCCGGCGCCCTCATCGCGCTGCTGGTGTGCATCCTCATTCTGGTCGGTGAGTGCCCGCCTGTTCCCCGGCCTCCTCTGTCCTGTCCCGTCTCCTCTCCATTCAGCATCACGCAAACGAGCGCAGGCGGTTGCTGTGGGCACGGTGCGGGCTCTGCCGCCGCCTTTCTCCTTGCTGGTAGCTGCAGCACGGGGGGCAGGAAGCCGAGCCCCCTGCCAGTGGGGGGACCATGGCGGAAGCTTCCACCTCTGCCCCAGCTCCCGCACGCTGGGCTCGGCAGGGCGCCCAGAGCAGGGCTCCCTGCGCGCAGGTGGGTGGGCGGCTGCCCGGCAGGGCCTGGAGAGCTGCTGGCTTGCTCCCTGCCCTGATGGGCAGGAGCCGAGAGCTGCTCACCAGCTGCCGAGCTGTGCTGACAGCAGGCACCTCGCAGCAGATGGGGCGCGTGTGCATCCCGGCGTGGTGGCCAGGGGTGGGGCGTGCAGCGCGCTCTCACCTCGGAGCATGGGGAGGGTCGCTGTTGGAATGCGCATGAGCATGTGAGCAGGGCACGGAGGTGGGTCGGGACCTGCGCCCTGTGAATGCTGCTGGCTGCCACTGACACGGGCACAAGCTTGTGCTGGGCCACCATGGCACAGTGCAATGGTGCGGCGGAGGCCTGGGCTTGTGTGGGCGTGAGAAGGGGAAGGGGCTCTGAGAGAGGAGTGTTGCAGTGCCCTCAGGTTTAGTATAAGGCAGCTGGTGGACATTGCTGCTTAAAGCCCTCTGGCATCGGTGCTGGCTCGCAGCTGGCTCCTGGGGCTGCCTGAACATCTGCGGAAGCCAGCGCGTTGTCCAGTGAAGTCTCCTCTCCTTGGCACATCTCTGCTCCCCGTCTCCTGTTGTGTCTCCGTTTAGAAAACCCTTTCCCACAGGGTGCACTTTACACTAGTTTCATTTTCCAACGCAGCGCAAACAAATTTCTGCCTAATTGCCCAAACGAGTAAAGTGCACATCGGTGCTTTAAAGGTGATGGGATGAATGGATGATGATCCAGGACACAGCTGCGGCTCGTTGCTCAGGCTCTGTGCCATCTGCTCCACGTTCACCCTCCCAGCATTTGGCTGCTGCTGTGGTTCATGCACCCCCTTTTCCTACTCATCTTCTGCAGAATCCATCCGTTTGTCTGTCCAGCCATGTGCTCATCCATCTGTCCCTCCTGTCTCAGCGGTCACGCTGCACGGGAAAGGAAGCTCCCGGTCTGCACTGGAGCCAGGGCAAAGCTCTGTCCCAGCCAGTGACACAGCACAGCTGCTACTCGATGAGCCTGGCTGATAGGAACCGGCCGGCACGCCGGCGCTCTTGGCTGCGGGGCTCCCCGTGCCGGAGGGTGCCGTGCCTCTGCGCCCTGCCACGAGCACGGGCCGGCCTTGCCCCCACGGGAGCACAGTTCACACAAGCCCCTGCACCCGTCTCACCATCTCTTCCTTTCCCAGTGCTGGTCCTTCTGATCCTCACGCTGAAGCGACACCACAAAAGTCACCTGGCATCCGAGGATGACGAGGACATGAGGGACAATGTCATCAAATACAACGATGAAGGGGGTGGTGAGCAGGACACAGAGGCCTATGACATGTCAGCCCTGCGCAGCCTCTACGACTTCAGTGAGATCAAAGGCAGCGATGGAGGTGGGGGGCCAGGAGAGGGGGGCCTGAGTGGAAACCCAGCCTCCGAGCTCCACATCCTCCCGCAGTGGGTGCAGAGCCCCGACCTGGACTTCTCTGTGTTCAGAGACTATATCTGCAAGAAGGTGGAGCAGGCGGATGAGGACCTCTCCGTACCGCCCTACGACTCGTTCCAGACCTACGCCTTCGAGGGCTTGGACTCCCCTGTGCCCTCCCTGAGCTCCATCAACACCTGGTCCAGCGGCTCGGAGCAGGACTTCTCCTACCTGGGGGGCTGGGGGCCACGTTTCCGGCAGCTGGCAGCACTCTATGCTGGGCGCAGGGGCGAGGAGGACAGTGAGGAGTCCTAGCTGTCCCGCCAACCCCCCGCGAGGCTCCCGGCACCTCCTGGACCAGGGCTCTGTGCCGCAAGGTGCCGTGTGGGGAGAGCGCGTGCCTCCGTCTGCGCTCTGTGGCTGTGGGAGAGCGGCTGCGCTGCGTGGCCGGGGAGCTCTGGGCAACATGCGCCTCGGCCGCTGCCCCCTGTCCGGGGAGCCGCTGCCCCCGCCCAGCGCGGCCGAGCGCCCAAAGGAGCCGCTGTGGCTGTCCTCATCTCCTTCATGCTGTCTCCATTAAAGCACTACACATTAATTTAAGCAAGAGAAAATCTAATTCAAGAGAGTTTGGAGGGGGTTTCTCCCCCACAAATTATCATTTAAATAGATCTGTTCAGTGAGCCCAGTTCAGGAGAGGAAGAGCAAACCGGGAGCCTTTTGTTGTCTAAATTGTTTTTGTCACTCGAGTCAGAGCATTTGAAGTGCTTTGATTTCTTTAAGAGCTTTCCTTGCAGAGGGAAGCAAGCTTTTAACTTCTGTTCAGCTTTTCCCCCCCTTAGATTCACTTGCTTTTTGGAGTCCTCCTCTCTGTGCTTGGGCTCCTTGGCAGCGCCCGGCTGCTGGCATGGCATCGCAGCATGCCGCGCTGGGGATGCGTGTGCTGGCGGCAGGCTCCAAGGTCACGTCCTGCGCGGAGCAACTGCTGCACCAGAGTTCACTTGGAAACACTTTGTCTCTAAGCTGCAATTGCTTTGCCTCTCAGTCCTTAGGCCTTCCCTGTGGTTATCAAAGATGCTTGTCACTTGAAGGGGCTCTCACCCTCCCCGTGCAGCGGACGTGGTCGGCGAGGTCTTGGTGTGCCCTACGGCCCTGGTGATGGATGGGGCTGTCCTCCCCAGTACCGAGGCACGGTGCTGCGACCCAAGCCGCAGAGCAGCCCCGTGCAGGGGCGCACCGTTGGGGGGCACAGAGCAGCGCTCCCGGGTCGGCTCGGCCAGCCACTGCGGCAGGCTGGGCCCGGCTCTGCGGGGCGCCCAGCCAAGCACGGCTTTCTGCCAAATGGCGTGGGCTGCGCAGGGCGGAAGGCAGGATGTCGGTGCAGCCTGGCCTTCAGTGGTGGGGGAGAGCTGCGTCCTAGGTAGGGGACCATGCTGCAGGGTGCGAGAGAACCCCAGCTCCCTGGTTTGGAGGGATAATTACACCCAGAGCATCACCACTGGCGATAGAAAAGCCATCTCCAGGACACGTGCACAAGGCCAAATCCTGCTGGCGCTGCTGTGCAGCCAGGATGGTTGCTGCAGGCTGGGCAGCGAGTCTGTGACACCTCGAGGTACCCGAGGTGTCCCCACCCCAGCACAGCGCCCTGCAAGAAACCAGCACGAGCTCCTGCAGCAGGACTGCCTTTGCATGGAATCCCTGGTTTCGGGAGACAGGTCAGGAGGAGGCCATGGGATGTGCCATTGCTCCTCAGGCACGATGATGCTGGAGGAAAGTGCTCAGTGCCCTGCGCCCTTCCGGCCTGCTGCCTTCCCCCGGGGTAAACAGCGGGCTGAGCAATGCCCTCAGGCAGCTTTTCCGGCGCTGCTGGCAAGTGCATCTCCGTATCTGTTCATGTTGGAAAAAAAAAAATCAATTATATTCTTGATAGGTAACCGGTAAGGTCTCCTAAGGCCTGACACATTCTGGGCTTGTCATTGTGTTTGTCCTTTTAGTTTAGCCACACAGTGTTTTCTCTCCTTGGAGCCGATTTAGCTGTAAATGCACACGCGTGTTCATCTTGTACTGTGTTTTGCTTCCCGGCTGCTGGTGTTGGCCCTTCAGCTGCAGAGCGAGACCTGACAGTGGAGAGGGGCAGGACGCGTCTTCGCCACGGCTCCTGCCCTGGGCTGCCTCTGCCCGCTGCTGCCACGTCTGCCCACGCGAGAGCTGCAGCTCAGCTTTCACGCTGGGACCGGGAGCCGCTCACTTCTCAGGGTCTCTCCGGTCTCCCCCAAAGGAGGCAGCAGGCACCCCGCTGCCAGCCCCCGCGCTCCGGCATGCTGCTGGTTCACTGTGACAATGCTGGGGAGGCAGCGGGGCCAGCAGCCTGCTTCGCGCTGGCTGTGGCTGTGCCGCCTCAGTGAGGTGACTTTGCGCACCCCGGAGCAGGAGAACGGAGAAGGCCCTCTCTTTCCTCAGGAACGTGTTCGTGTTTTCCCTCCGGGCTGGAGAGCTGTGCCCGAGCCCCCCGAGAGCTGGCCCTTTCTCTAGCAAAGTGTTGTGCAATAGCAGGGCTCTGTCCGTAGGAGATGGGTCTGTCTGACAGGGTACGTGTTTAGCAACCCTCCCACCGGGTTATTCCCCATTCCCGACCAGCCAATCCTCCCCAACGCGCATGCACGCATGCTTGCGTTTTGATTTCTATCCCACGTGTAAATACAGGAGGAGCGCAGTGCCAGTGAGCCGGCCACTCCGCGCAGTGCTGCCCCGCGCTCCCTGCCCACCGGCACCCGGCAGGAAGAGCTGGCAGCTGCCACAATGTCCAATGGTGTCACTTTGGTTTTCTTTCTCTACCCAAATGAAATTAGGAGGTTGATTTCCTCACCCTTGTTATTTTTTCAAGGTCTTTCTAGGCCCTGGAAATAAATTATTTCCTTGTCGTCTAGTCTGAGTCTTATTTGCTTCTTTTTTGCTGTGTTTCCTCATGTTGCACTGTCAGCGTGGTCCCGTCCGTGCCTCCCCAGAGGCGGCAGACAGACTGCCTGCCGGCAGGATGGGCTGCGGCACAGCCCGGCATGACACGTTCCCTCCGGGAGCCGGCAGCCAAACCTCCCGCAGCACATTCCCGCTGGCAGGACACTGCTTCTCTGGCTTCTTCCTAGTTCACATTGAAATGCTCAACAGAAAGAGCTTCTTCAAGAGAACAGGTCAGTTTTTCTGCCTGCTTGGAAGGTGATGGCAGCGGCGGAGCCTGGCTGTGCTGCGCCCTGCGTGCTGACGCCTGCAGCTGTGGGTGTTCGTTGCCTGAAGAAAGCCTGCTGCGGCCAGCAGCTTCACAGAGCAGAGCGTGGCAGCCCCAGTGGCGCTGCTTTGCCCAGTGTTTTTGCCAAAGAGCGACTGCGCCCCGGTGCCCTGGCTCCCATGGTGCTCCGCATCCTTGCGCAGGGCTCCTGGCACCCGTGCACGGGTCACCCTCTCACCACCCCTCTCGGAGGCTGAGACATAGCCCTCGCCACACAGGACGCAGCCCGCAGCGGACAGTGGCATTTGCCGTTCGCATTCTGAACCAGTCCTGCAAGGTCGGTGCCCCTGTGCCTCGACGGCAGCTGGATGCTGCAGCTCCACGCCCGGCCCCAGCCTGGAGACGCTGCAGCGGTCACCTCTAACGCCTTTGCTCTGAGCCGCAGCGAGCTCCAGAAGGCAAGGTGTCCAAGCCTCCTCCAGAGAGTTATTTACAAAAGATGGATGTGATCCGCTGGGATCATTAAGGAGAAATGAAAAAGGGCAGTGATAGCTGCACCCCCAGGAGAAAAATACATCTCTGGTAACTGAGTATGAGCAAGGCCCTGTGAGCCTCGCCTCCCGCTCGCGTTGGTAATACGCTGCTCAGGAAGGTGATCCCTTTTTCCCCGTACCCTGTGAGGAAGCTGCTCTGTCACCAGAAAGCTAACTGCTTTAGCCGCCTCTGCCACAGCTAACATCACAGCTCCCCGCATCCGTTCATTTACCAAGCCGCTGAGCTTCCTTTAGGATTGGTGTCAGCCCCTCGCTGCTCAGCATAATCTCAATTTCACATCTCTGCTCTTTGTGCTCGGTGCAAAGACAGCAGCTCTGTCTTGTTCGGGGTTTCTTGCCGTGCCGCGGGGCTCCAGTTCGTGCTCTCCCCTTGCTGTGGCCCTGCTGCCTCCCAGCCCATCCCGGAGGGTTTCCCCACGCTGGAGGTGACCAGTCCTGTGCTCTGCGGCAGCAGGTTTTCCTCCCCACTCGCTGGCGAGGACGGGAGCTGCGTTTCCAGGCAGCTGTCATGGCTATGCGCTGCCACAGCCAGAGAGGTTGGAGAGAAACAGAAAAATTGGATTTTACTGGGCCTTGGAATCTTGCTCCTGGGCAGTCGGCGGGGCTGAAATCTCCCCCTCATCTTGCTGAGCAGGGGGCAGGCACGGGAGAGCGGGCGTTCCTGCTGCCAGGACTGCTTCCCGCTCGGGACAGCGGTGCCATGCAGGGCGGCCGGGCTGGCAGCCAGCTACTTGCACATCCCAGCCTGGGCTTCCTCCCGGCCTCATGATCCTCTTCTGGATCAGCGTCGATTTAACGACTCCTTCAAATTCTTAGGGAAAGACCTTGGGCTTTGCCGAGCTGGATCCAGCGCAGGTGGGCAGAGTCTGAAGCAATCAGGACGCGCAGCCGTTGTACCAACACAGCAAAGCAAACCCCGGGGGCTGCGCAGCAATCGCACGGCGCCGGCTTTACAAAGAGCCCAGTCCTCCTGCCCTCGCCGTTGCCCTCGCCTTTGTGGAACCCAGGCGTAAGGGGTCCGCACCTGGCATTTGGTGTCCCGACACTGGGCAGCAAGGAAGGGTCAAAATGGGGGCGGGAGTGGAGTGCCTCAACATTTGCCTCTCCAGCATTGTGCCACATGGGACGCTGCCCATCTCCTCTCTGCTTGTGCCTTTGCAGGCGTTTGTGGTTGGGGTGCCAAGCCACTGTTCTTCGACATCCCTCATCTGTTGCCAGCGGCAGCGAGTGTTTGTGGCTTGGGATTGTTAACTGCCCTGTCCAGCTCCGCTGCTGTTTTATGGACGTGTATTTTTCGTCTGTCTCCATCGCTGCTGTGGGGGAGCGGCTCAGGTGAGCGAGATTTGGTCCAGCTGTTCACGGGGGGAGCAGGCACCAGCCATTTCTAAGCAGAACTTGTCCCCTTAGTGAGTGTTTTAACCACAGAAATTGGAGAAGTTTTAATCTCTCTTCTGCTGGGGGAAGCACGCGTCACTAACAGCCACAATCCGCCCCGGCCCATCCCCAGCCGAGCCGGCCTCCAGCAGCCTCCTCCGTGGTCAGGAGTCACTCACCTTTAGCCAGCAGCCGGGCGGCTGTTGAAATCCCTTCACACTGCACGAAAATTAGGCATTGAAAATACTCATTACAGCCAACATGACACGCCTTCATTATTCCAGAATAATTGTCTGAAAGGCTCAGCTCACCGCACAAGCTTCACTTGGTGCAGAAATGTGATAAAAAGAAAACAGGAAGTGCAATCAATGCTTGTAATCCTTTTAAATAAAAAGGTACTTGCTAGTAGCTGCCAACATCTTTAAAAAGCTGTGATTTCCCTGGAGAGAGCCCTTATCAGCTATGACTGCGTGTCATTCTGGCTGTCTGTCAATCCATCAGACTTCAGTGCCGCTGACATTAAGAAGCCAGGCGTTAAGATTATCACATTTAGCCGTAATGTGGCACAGATTGTGTTGACATTTGGGAAGTATTCCACCACAGGAGCCATTTGACTTCTATGCTTTCTTCCCAAAGAAAAAAATGCTTTGAAATATTTCAGAGAGGGAGCCGGCTCTGCCTGCAGGGTGCTGGATGGCCGTGCCACCCTGCCATCGCGGTGAGCGGGAGGAGGGTGAGGGCGTGCTGGGGGCGACGGCCGCGAGCAGGAGGGACCCGCGCACGCCGCCGGCGCAGAGGGCAGGCGCTGGCTCCGAGACAGTTGTCAGGCGGCTGAAAACTGCGCTCTGGCTGCTCGCAGCTTTCTCCGGAGCCCTTCCATGCAGCTCTGCAAGGCCTGTCAGCCTGCGCGCATCAGGTCCGGGCACAGCTTGCTGTGGGGGTTCAGCTCCCAGAGCCGCTGGCCTGCAGCAGGGGCTGCTTCCCCAAAACGCTGCTCTCTGGTTCCTTCTGCCACGCCTGGTGTGGGGCACGCTCCTGCTTCCACCGGCTGAGGAGGTGTCGGCGTCCCCTGTGCGCCCCGGGAGCCACAGTGCAGCACCCGCTGTGCCGGCAGGGACCAGGAGCACCGGTGTCACCGGGCCAAGGGCTCCTTCCCTCCTCCTGTGCACCTCCGCCCGGGAAGGGCTCAGCCCTTCCTGCAGCACAGAGGGGGATGTGGTGGGGGGGCTAGGCCATGGAAACAATGGTAAACGACCTGAAATGAACTGATTAATCTCTTTAAATAACTGTGAAACCTTTTTCCAGAAAAAGTTAATCTACTCTAAATGGCTCTGGTGCTTTTGCTGGGCTCAAGTCAATATGTGGTCGCTTGCTTTTCATGTGTGATTCACAGTAATTGCAAAAGAGCATTTTCTGAAGAAAATGACATTCTGCAAGCAGAAATGCAAAGAGACGCTAGGACCAATTAGCTTTAAATCCCAGAACATGGCATGCTGCCGGATGCACGGGCGAGCTGGAGATGCAGCATCACGCTCGGTGGCCTGGGTTCCTTTCCAGCAAGCCGCCGAGGTGCTGGAGCGTGTTACGTCCAGCAGCTTCCTCGGGAGCCTCTGAGGCTTCCAGGTCAGGCTGCCAGGACCCTGCAGACCCCAGCCCACCAGCTGCAGAGGGAAGGTGGCTGCAGGACGATAAGGTTAGGCAGAGACACATCCCTTTCCTGCCGCCACAGCAACAGGCGTTACTGGGACCCAGGGGCAGCCAGCTCCCCTGCCAGGCTGTGGCTCCTGGTCTGCACCGCCCCGGGGCTGAGGAGGGCCGGCGTGGGGCGGGTGGGAAGGCAGGGCAGATGGGGTGGACGGGCACATGAACCCACCAGGGCAGAGTTTCCCCCCGGCTGCCCGACGTGGGGGCTGAGGTCCTGCCTGGCATTGAGGCGTGGCTGCCCAACTGGAGGACAGGCACCCCCTCCCAAGGCATCCATCGCTTTTCCGTCATCTGCTGTAAAACCAGAGCATAATTTTCCAAGATGTCGTTCTAATTCTAGCGGGAAAGCTTATTACTTGCACTTTACCCATGAAAAAGCCCGGTGACTTATGACTGTGTGTCCGTGGGTTTGCCCATCAATCCATCACGGGGGCTGCGGGCGGGCTCTCTGCAGGGCAGGGGGAGCCCGGTACAGGGACCGAGGTGAGCCTGCCACTGTGATTGACGTGCTGCTTTTACCATCCGTAAAGCCTCTGACATATTCCTTTTGGCTCAGCGCAGGTCCGTGCTGCTGAGCTCCAGCACAAATGTCATTAAAACATGTTCTACCCGTGGTACCTATAAATAATTGAGGCAGCAGGTCTGCGCTAAGCTCTGCGCTGCAGCTCTCTGCTCCTCCAGTGAGGGGCCCAGGAAGATGACCTTTCCTTCTCCCATTTACCACCTTTGAAATGAAGAGGTGCTGGTGCTTTGTCCCCGCACTCATTTCTCTGCGGTATCCCCCAGGCCGGGCAGGATGCTCCCAGGGTGTGGGGTTCTGGTGTGCTCCTTGCAGCGAGGTGAGCGCAGGCCAGCCGGGCTCCAGACCTCACTCTTCAGGGCAGCCAGACGGAGCGAAGCTGTAACCAGTGCCTGGCTCCTGCCCTGGGCGCTGCCGCACGTGGACGGGTGGGGAGTGCCTGGCACAGGGGTCCGGTGGTCTCAGCGACCCAGGCCTCCTGGGGTCAGCAGCCCCTGTGCCATCACAACTTGCATTCCCAGCTCCTGCTGCCCAGTGCTCCCCGATCTGCGCAGTGCCCGGGGCTCCCACGGCAGCGCCCGCAGGTCTCCCTGCACTCACGCATGACCTGCACAGGTGGTGGTGTGCAGTGAATGCCATCTGAAATAGCTTAACACACTGGGCTGCATTTCCAATCCTGTCACTAAATAGGTGGGAAATGCACAAGCCTGGCAGGGAAATCCATGGCTGAGAACACTTCTCGCTGCTGTGGCCTTGGCAGTTCCCGATCGAAGCAGAACCCCATGTCAGTGGGAGTCATTAGCGAGCCTCACGTTGGGAGCAGGCAGTATAAATACCAAGTGATCACCACTTCGTGGTGCTGGTAGCAGCAATCCTGGCATGACGCTGTCTGCCCCCCGCAGCGGATGCCCTGCCACCCCTCGGCTCCACCAGCCTGCAGCCAGGCTCCTTCCCCCACGGCTCCCGGGGGCTCAGGTGCGAGAGCGCTGTGTCACCACAGCCATGGCCAGCGCAGGGACGTGCACGGGCACACCCCCGCTGCCCAGCACACAGGCACGCACAGAGCCGTAGCAAGGTGTTCTGGTGATGGAGGAACACCCGCTGCCCCAGCAGCAGACCCCAACCACCACGGCCAGGCTGGCAGCACCAGGAAGCGGGGCTGAGCGGGGCTGTCCTGCCCCGGCACGCGCACCCGCACTGCGGTCATGCCCGCTCAGCGGCGGGCACGTGCAGAGGCAGGTGCTGTGGGCTGCGTGTGGAGGCGTGCAGCCACGCAGAAGCATGCGTGTGCCGAGGCACAGCCGCTGTGCTGCACAGCACGCAAATGCCCTGACAGATCGTGAAGGTGTATTAAATAGCAGCTGTCGGGTGCTTTGCGAGCACAGCAGCAACACAGTTGGGACCATTGTGATGTCTTCTTAATTTAAACTCGTGTTGTCTTTCAGCCACCAGCTAATGAGGGCTAATGGGGAGAGCGGCTTGCTGTTTGCCGGCATCACGGTGTGCTTTGCTGTGGCCCTGTCACTCCTGCAGTCTGGCTGTCCTCTCTGGCTGGCACCCATTCCTGCCCTGCTGCTCCGGTGGGGAGGGGGACTCGGGGTCTGCTCCCCAGGGAGCGAGCTCCAGCTCAGCATATCAAAACCTGCTGCGTCGAGTCGTCTTCTCTGACCACGGAGCAGCAGGACTCATTCGGGGAATGAAGCCTCCCTGTGCTGTTGGTGGGCAGCCCCTGCAGTCTCTGGGGCTCCCTTGTACCACAGCAGCCACAGCCCCCAAGCAGAGCCTGCGGCTGGGACGCCCGCGGTGCTGGCCTGGCCCTCCTGCCCCTGGAGCCCCAGGACAGCCACTCCCTGGGACCCTGCTCGCAGAGATGGGGCAGCCGAAGGCTCGTGCAGCCCATGACAGCCCCTGTACTGCCCCACCGTGCCTTGGGGTCCGCACGGGCCGCAGCGGTCCCTGACAGCCAGAGGAGCGATAGCCCTGGCTGGTTTGGCCACGGCTCAGTAACTTTTTGTCACCTGCGTGCCCATCCCGTCTTGCGTGACTGTGGTGCTTGTGCTCAGGGAAGGAGCAGCTCTGCATGGGAAATTTCTGCTTCACAGGGCTGCTGGAGGCTTCACAGGGAGGATGGAGCTCTGGGAGCAGCCCCGGGGCCATCAGCCCTCTCCCTGCCCTGCACTTGTCCTGGTTCTGGCTAGGACAGAGTTAATTTTCACCAGAGCCCAGAGAGGAGCTGGAGCTCCTGGCCCCTGTGGCTGAGGACACAGCTGGGACAGGTAGCCCAAATTAGCCCCGGGCTGTTCCATCCCATAGGCCATAAGCTCAGGGTATAAAGTGGGGACGGTGCTGAGGGGCAGGTTTGGCTGCTGGGGAGGGAGCTGGGTGTTAGGATCCACCCTGAGCTTTGTACTGTGAGTTACATGCTTAAGTATATTCTGTTAGTGGTTGCTTTGTTTTGTTTTCCATCTCTGTTTTCTTTTCCTCTGTTGTTTTCTTAAGCTGTTTTTATCTCACCCCATCAGTTTTGCCTTCTTTTCTTTCCCCGTTCTCCTCCCCAGCCCACTGTGGGGGGTGTGAGGGGGAGTGAGTGAGTGACTGCGGTATTTTAGCTGCTGAGTGGGGTGAAGCCACGACAGTGCTCCAGGGCTGCCTGCTCTCCCCTCTCCACAGCCACAGGTGCCGCGTACGCAGTAAGACCTTGTCCCGGGGCTGCAGCAGGGACCCAGCAGCGCCGTTGGGTGGACGCGCAGCCAGATGGGTGCCAGCGCTGGCTGGCAGGAGCAGGGTACTGGAAGCTCGGTGGTGGCAGCATCCCTGGAGCTGCTTCTCCCAGCCCTGTCTCCCCAGCCCTGTGTAGCACTAATCCACATATTTATCAGGATTAATGAAGCATGCAGCAAACGTATAGTGAGGCAAAGCAAGCAGCAGAAAGACAGAGAGAATGGATGACAGCAGGCGAGGCAGCAGATAAGGCAGTGTATTGTGCAGACCTGGGGAGCGGCAAGAAGCCATGCGTGCACTCACTGGCCAGGGCTGCACGCGAGCGATGCACACGCCCTGTGTACACGTTCCCAAATACCTGCACAGACACGTGGAAATGCTCATGTTTGCTCACCATCGTGTCTCTGCGCACACAGGCGTAAAGAAGAGAGACAGTCTTACCAGACATCAGCCGTCAATGTTTAAAAAAAAGCCATTGAATACTAACACAGCCATTTATGCCATATTTGCATACTTGCTTAATAAAAAATTATGGCTGTTCAAAGCCCAATCATTAATTACCCAGCATATTTTCTTTTAACTCCTTCCCTTTTTTATTACAGACTAAGCTGTTTTCCTGCTTATTCAGCAAAAACCCCTCACTATTCCACCAGGACGAGATGTGCAATAAATATGTACTTATTAAGTGTGCATTACAACCACACAAGCTGGGAGAAGTAATAACAGGCCCAACATAAAGCTGAAGTATTTATGCATGTACCTAGGGCCACTTTAGCTATTTATTTTCACAAAGAAATTAAATTAGATAGTTTGATAGCTCTCAGTGTGATTACGGTGGGAATTTGCATAGGGCCAGCCTGCCAGGTGAAGATGCCTGCGAAGGAAGAAGCCTGTGCTGAGGACAGGCTGCTCCAGCCAAGCGGCGTGTGCAGGACGGGACCCTCTGCCAGGCCCCCACGCTCCCCCCTCAGCTCGGGCAGCTGCCCCGCCAACCTGCGCTGCCTCCCGCGCCGGGCGCCCAGCGAGGATGCGGCCCGGCCGCGCTTTGTGGGACACGCGGCCCTTGGAGGAAAACTCTCGGGCCATGGAGGAGGAGCAAGTTTTCTCAGAAAAATTGCCTTTAAAAACATTTTTGCTTGAAAGAATTGCAGCGTCTGTGTGAGTTTTCAACTCTCATTCCTTCCAAACGCTTTAGAGAAAAGACACCTGCGCTGGGCGGGA